>JAMLFT010000798.1:0-36543 GCA_026544285.1 Pachyrhizus erosus | reverse complement strand
ATATAAAAAAGTGACACTTATCAGCCACCACATTTTTTATATCAATTTTGATATAATAAGAGAAAAATATGTTATATATATATATATATATATATATATATATATTGTGCTTATATCTATATTAAAACCAATGTGGATTAGGACTATGTTTGACCAAATTTGTTAGAAGTTGGAAAGTTAGGTGCAAGCAGAAAAATTAGTTGGTAGCTAAAAGTTGAAGAGCTAGCTTGTTAAATCACAATGTTTGGTAAAATTATATATTGAAGTAGCTAAAAAATGTAAAAAATAACAAAAATATATATTTTTAAATGATATTTTAAATAAATTTTAATTTAATTTTATTTATAAAAATATATTTTAGGGCGTATCTAATTTTAGTTTTTAGTGTAAAGACTTTAATTATTATAAATAAATCATTTAATTATATTTTTATTTTTAATTGTTTTATTTTTACATATTGTATTTTTTTTACTATTCATCTTACATTATATCCAAAAATATTATCAATCAAACTTTTATATATATATATATATAATTTTAAGTAGACATCACCATTTTATTAAATTAATTAGTATAATAGTTAAAATATCACGAAGTATAATATTAAAAATAAAAAATAATACACATAGAGTAACAGTTAAAATAAATATTGTAATCTAAAAATATTTAAAATATAATAAGAAAAATAAAATAAAATAATCTTATTATCTATTATTGTCAATATCTTATATAATAAAAAGATAAAAAAAAATTTATCTTTAATAAAAAATAATAATAAAATCCTACCTTATGAATAAAATAAAAGAAAAAAAAATTATCTCATATACAAAAGATTAAAAAATAAATCTAATAAACATTTAAGAATAAAAGAATAATCAACTTAAAACGCTAAAAGTTAATGTTTGAGTAAATGCTACTTGAAGTAACATTTTAAAAACGCTAAAAGTTAATTAAAAAACTTTATTTACTAAACAATCAAACTAGCTTTTCAATTATTAAAAAAAGTTAGAAACTAACTAAAATATCTGATCATAATTTAGGTAGGATTTATTTACTTTTATAAGAAATTGATCAATGTTGTTACTTTAAATCATTTTTTATTGGCTAAATATAATGGTAATGTTTGACAAATTTAGCTAAAAAAACTAGTTGAAAACTAAAAACACTAATTTATTGAATCTTAAGTATTTAATAAAATTATCTATTGAATTAGTTGAAAATGTAAAATCATAAATATGGACATATTTATATAATATTCTTATATAAATTTCAATCTATTTTATTTATTAAAATATATTCTAGGATGTTTCTAATTTTAGCTTTCAATTAATTTTAAAGAGTTGTAATTTTTTTATAAATCAATCATTTTAATTATATTTTTCCTTTTACTTATTACATTTTTTAGATATTATATTTTTTATTATTCATTTTATACTATATCCTAAAATATTATCAATAAAATTTAAAATAAAATCAAAATAATATAATTTTAAGTAAACATCATATTTTTATTAAGTGAATTAGTGTAATGGTTAAAATAAATAATTTAATATTATAAAATAGTAAAAATAAAATTAACTTATTATCTACCAATATCAATATCTTGAAATATAAATTAAAAAAAAATTAAATATTTTAAAATAATACAATAATTAAAATAAATATTATAATATAAAATATCCAAAATATAATAGTAAAAATAAATAAAATAAACATATTATCTATCATTGTAATATAAAATATCTAAAATATAATAATAAAAATAAATAAAATAAACATATTATCTATCATTGTCAATATCTTACATATTAAAAAGGTAACAAAATAATCTATTTTATACATAAAAAAATAATAAAATTTTATCTCATGAATGAAAAAGAAAAAATAAAATAAAATCTTACCTTATATAAAAAATATTAAAAAATCCAATTATTTAAGAACAAAAGATAAATGAATATAAAAATTAAAAAATTAAAAAATTAACATTTTAAAACACGTTAGTTGAAGTAATCATTTAAAAAATGTTACAAATTATTAAAAAACAGTTTATTTACCAAATATTTAAATTAATTTTTAATTAATAAAAAAGTTAAAAATTAATTAAAATGTATTATGAAACATAGGCATAGTCAATGAGAAACTAATTAACGATTGACTAATTGTCTTTTTTTTTTAAGAGACTATTGACTCATTGTCAACAACTAATAGCTTCTAAAAATTAATTTTGTTACAGTGAGATAATTCATTGCCTTGGGATCTGTATTTTTATCTTCACTTTATGCATCTACAATTGCAGCACCGGCCAGCTATTTTCATTTTTCCACCACACTCCAGTGATCACAAAATTGTTAAACAAAATTGTCATGGCCATCATTTGCAAGTTTTGTTAAAAAATAAAATCTGAAATATGGAACTCTAAACTCACTTTTTTTTTTTTTTTTGTAAACAAGATCGGTGAGCACCGTTAACTATTAACAGATAGAGTTAAGGAATAGCATTCCAATAAGAAAAGAAATTAGGTTCACTTGTCAGTACTTATTCATTGATCATTGCCTTTAAATAATTAAAATACATACAAATTAGTAATGAAAACTAACCCACTACCTAAAAACTGGACCACTAAATAACATGAATGTTTATGACAATTGGCTGGGACTACAACTTGGAAGTTAGCAGGTTCCCTTCTTTTGGAAAAATTGTCATTTTAATTTTGGAAAAATACAACGATGACATGGCTTATTAACGGGACTCCACTTTCTTTTTTTGGAAGTTTGTATAATGGGAAAATGTCTCCTAGCTAATAAATAGCATTTTGTATCCAACAAAATTTCAAATTAATTAGTATCCATTCATTATATATGGTCCTCCCTATCAAAATGCAAAATAAGGATGGCTCAACCATATGACATAAAAAGAGAATGTTTTAGAGAGAGATGATCAATTAAAGAACATAATTCCTATCTCCTAAAATAATCCAAATTCTAAAATAAATATATTGAAACCTTTGTACAATCTCAATAAGATCTAAATTTTATTTTTGACTCCCCCGTACCCAAATTAAATTACAAAGGCATAAATTGTTATAATAATTTTCATTGTTCGTTTTAATAATTCTTTTTTCTAAAATAATTGTTATAGAAATTCTCATTATTTATTCTATTAATTCTTTTCTCTAAAATAATTACTATATAATTATTTCTAATATTTTAATTAATTATCCTTTCAATCAATTTTAATTACACCATTGCATCATAAATTATAGCCTACTCTTGTTATCCAATTAAACCTATACCAGTTATATTTTTATTTGTTTTACTACTCCTAAATTATTAATCTAATTCCATTCTAATTTTTATTAATCCACCTTATCACTCCATGAATTTAGATGCCACATTTCTTCAACTTTTTTTTTAACTATATAAGCCAATATTCCTTATTACTCTCCCATGTGAATTCAATCTTAGGTATCTTTCTTTCTTTTTCTTTTTCTTCACCAAGTTAATTATAACATTATACACTTAACATTTCAATTCTTAAATATTACAATCAACCACCTTATAACTACATGGGAGGCATCATACATTGCCACCTAATCGTTTTTTTATAAACCATATAACTCCCACAGTTTTGCAACTATGAACATCCTTCCAATTCTAATTAATTTTTGGTTAATACCTTACCATTCTAGTACTTGCCATGCTACCTAATTTCCCTATCAACAATGCAACACCTCACGCATACCACATTAAACAAAACACCACCACCACATGCCTTCTCAAATTCTTTTTTTCTCACTCCTTCAGTTGTTCAACGAGACCAACAACACATCACATAAGCACTCTTTTTCTTCATCCATCACCAATATTTCTCATCTTCATTCTAGGTTAAACACAAAAATAAACTAGCACGATTTCCATACAAGCCAACATGCAAGGCCAAATTAGTCACCTTTAATTCACGGTTCAATCTTCGCAAGCTTGAGTTCTCTTTAAGGTTGCGAGCACATTTCAAACTCTGATTTAATATGATAAATTCAAAATCCCTAATTAGAAATTCAATTCTTACTGTGCTTATTCAATTAGACAGAGATTGTTTCTGAATTTGTTTCTTTTAACACTAATCAAGGGTTAGAGGAAAAATTCTGCGCATAAAGAATAACGTCTTACTCCGAAGATCCTCGACAAACCCTCCTGTAAGGGGAGAGTGAGGGATAATATTGAGAACAATAATAAGAGAGTTAGAAGTTCTTCACCCCTAATATCCTTCGGGGTTCAATGCTGTTGAGTCACGGTGTGACTTGTAATAAAGTAAAATCGGGTGTTTACTTATTACACTTATATGTCTGAATCTGTACACTTCTGTATAAATAGTTTTTTTTTTTTTTTTGAGAGATTTAAATTAACCTTTCAAGATTGACGAACCCCAGCACAAGAGTTATTAGTGTAATTGCTTAAAGAACATTCAATTTGCTTTGTTAAGTGCCATATATATGTTATTCATTGACGATTATGTTGTTAGTACCTTGGAATGTGCTGACTGGATCTATTTTTATATTTGTAGCAATGATCCTAATGCTCGAAATTGTGAATTGGATGATGGAATAGAGGCTAGGTATGCCAAAGATGTAATATAGTGTGTGTGTAGGCTATGAATATCACAATGGTGTAAATCATGTAATTAATAAATTTGAAATATGCAGTGCATAATTTGAATATTCTTAGACTTATATACTATTTATAACTTGTGTTCAAGTAATTAATAGGTGTTCTTGAACCATTAGAGGTCTTGCTAGTAAATTTGGGTAAAGTACAATATCCTATAATATGAATTTTGAGAAAATTGCCTTGACTAGAGTATGTTTTCACTTCTGTTTCATAAGTGTCCCATTTCAATTCTGCCATTGGCATTTAAACTTGTGAAAGTTATATTTCTTAGCTTTAAAACTGTTTTGGAACCATTTCATTTCGACATCAATATAATTTATAGGAATTTTCCAAAGGCAGTACGCTTGAACAAGTTTTTGTTTGTGTTTGACGTGCGCAGCGTAAATTATGAAGTGGTAAAACCTGTAACTCATGAGTTCTGAACCAGCGATTAATGCCTGTTTTTCATTGTATCTAATTTTCCTTAAAACAAGTTCCAAGCATTAATCTTGGATTTGTGACTTAGGACTTAGAAAATTCAAACAGGTTGCTGAAAATATGTTCTTGTAACTACCTTGTTTTCACGTGCCAAACTGAATGCTCTACTCTAACTTTTTGGTTGAGATATTTTACTATGTTATAGTTTCTACATGTCTAGTTTATGATGCAATTAATTCCATAACATTTAGAGTTTTGTGTGATTTATAATGCTAAAAAATCTATATATGATTGAGCATTCAATGCTCATTAATTCGACGTTTCAAAAGACAAAATTCATATTCTTTATATCGTGATGTGATAAATATATATCAAATAATCCATTAATTAAAGATAAAATCTAAGTACACAAAACAAAAATCAGTACACTATTCATACAAATTTAGATCAAGAGTTAGCAGAGAAATTTAATTAAAATTCAAAAACATGTACGTATTAGGATGGGCCTAAAGAGGCCCAAATATACTTTCAAACCTAAATGGCTTAAAAACAATATAGAATGAATTTAGATATTACTATTAGATGTTATTTTCTTAATATTTAGTTTTATTTTAAATTCTATAAAACTAAATGACTGATACTTGTACGATTTTTATCGCAATAGTTATGTTATAAGTTATACCACTCATTGACGGTCAACACTAGTGAAAAAAATTCATTATTTTAGTAGCATTGCTATCTTCTTCATGTAGCCTCTCTTGTAGTTTACTGTAGTTCTAGCTTTTAGCTTCCTAATATCAATTGTACAGTTGTTATTACAATTAAGTTGTAAATTATATCATTATTTGCTATCATCAACAATAAAAATTTTGAATGTTTATTTTTATTTTCTCCTTAGCTTTTTTATGGTTATTTTTTTTTTCTAGTTTTACAATAGCCTAGTTATTTGCATCCTATAACACAACGTCCTTAGATTAGATGAGTTTTTATTGCTACCATGACTTTATCTTAAAAGATATTATTTCAACAATATTTATTTTTACTAATAAAATAAAATAAAAAAATCATACTATCAATGGTGCATAAAAATTAATATTTGTTTTTACACAAAATATCTATAAGTAGCTTTTGCCATTAGAATATTGAAAAAGTAGAGAGAAAACTAAGAAGCTTGAAGTTTTATAAGTGTTTAATTTTAGTAATGAGAACTTGGATTTTTTTTGTCATCAATACAAGTGTTTATGAGTTAGGTTGAATTAAGTTTGGTTAAATCCATGACTTAATCCATTCAAAATTATTTGGTTTTGTGGAATGTCGCTATAATGTAACCTTCCTTATAGAAATTCATGTCGTGTTTTAAAATTGCGTGAATTTTGTTTAAGGAGATATTTGTTCGAGTCATCTTTTAAAACAAGACAAGAATGCTTGTTAACGTATCTTTGTGTACAAAATGTGTATTGATGGATGAAAAATACCGCAACATAAAGATTGGTGTGTGCGAGTCTTGATTGTGTTGCGAAGCAATTGAAAAGCCATAGAACTTGAGATTTTTCTATCTTCTAGATTTATAAATTTTATAAAAGAATAATTCTATGTTGGTACTTAAAGTTGAAGTTAAGACAACTTCTACATGTACCACCTAGCTATATGATTTAAGACGGACCATTGTTTTTTCTCTAAAAAATAATCATTTATTTATTTAAAAATAGCATAATGACTATTAAGTCCTTAAAAACAAATCCTAATTTCTCCTTCCACCAAGATCTGAAATGCTCCACCCTCTCATCCAAATCCTTCAACCCCGTCACCACTCTCCCCTCCTTCCATGATTGCTGGATCCGGTTGAAATCAGTAACACCACCTTCGTCTTTGTGGTTTTGATCCGTACGACTTCATTCTTCTTTGATCATAATGTGATGACATAGATTCCAGTTACCATGTCTGTGCACCTACAGTTCTCATAATTCAATCACATCCACAAAGGTCTCAATCGTAGTTCAATTTGCACAACAACAAAAGGGTTTATTGCTCGTTTCTGTACGCGTTTGGGTGTTAGGGATTCTTCTCTTTGGTTACTCTGATTGGTTACATGAGTGTTTTGAACCTCAATAAAATATTATGGACTTTGTTCTTCATTTAAAAGAACATGGAACCTGGAATTTTAATTAATGGCATTATACTTATATTGCTAAATACATTTTGTAGGAATATTTTGACTACATGACAAATGGAAGTTTAAAAAATGGTTGCATACAAAACCAGAAGTTGCAAAGTAGCCCATTAGATGACTGAACTTTGATCAACATTCGGTGCATATACTAGATTTTAAATGGGGAAAGTTAGCACTATATTCCAATTTCTCGATGTTATATTAATTTATGTTCATATGGTGCTTAGATCTTTTGATTACTTGATTTTTACAAGAGAAATATGCGAACAATGGAGGAAAAAAAGATGGGCGGGGGTGAAAAAATATAGAGGAGGAAAAATGGTGGCGATGGTAGGTGATTGCTGGATAAAAATGTAGGAATGGGTAAATTAGTAAATGTGTAAAATAATTTTAATTATTAAATATTAATATAATAATTATTAATAATTAATCTGAATCATTGAATATTTTATTAATAAATCTATTGGTTTAATATCATTGATCCACTGTAAATCATATGAGTTAGTGGTCCATCTTAATCCTGGTTTAAAGTTAAGGCATGTTTATTTTTCTTTTCTTTTCTTGCTTTCATTTTTTTATTTTCAGTCTTTGCTTACAAAATTATTATCTTACTTTTTTGTTTTCAACTATTTGTACAGGAAATACAGAAAATAAAATAAAAAAATCAATGTTTACTGTACAAATCTTTAAAAACAGGAAACTGATTTAAAATAAGTTGACAATTTTTTTATTAAAAATTAAAAATTGAAAATAAAAACAAAAGTAAACATATCCTAATTTTCTCCTTTTCTTTCTTAACAATAGTATAGATAATTTTTTAAAATTTTAGATAATTACGTTATAGGTGTGAAGTATCATCTGACTTTATGAATAATTAATTTTTGTTAAAACATTTAACTAATCACTTTTAACATAATTTCTTATCTCAATCAATATTTTTTATCCATAATACTTGAATCTTAAATCTTATTTAAGAAATTTGAATCTAATTTTAAAATTAATAAATATAATTATCAATAGAAATTAATTTTATTTTATAGAAATCCCTTGTATTTTATTCAATTAATACTGATATCTTCATGATTAAATGTTTGTTTGCTCAAATAAAAAAAAAAAAAAACTTCCTTTTTCTGTCGATTACAAATCTTTACATGTTTTTTTTTTAATCGAAATGTATAATTTTCATTTTATACAATTTAATAACCACTACTCTCTCCAAAAAGAATTTTAATATTTTTCTCTTAAAAGAAAATCTTCATCTTCCTGTAGACTCATTCATAACTAATTTTACAATATCGGATGAGGCAAGATTGAAGCAAGATTAATAAATTATATATATAATCTTTGGGAAAGATCCATAAATTGAAAGAATAAGTTTATGTTCTTTGAAGAATTCAAGAGATTAGAGTTAAATATATAATTTTTTTTTTATCTTTCATCGTATTTTTCTGAAAAACCTATCTAGGTAGATTTGGCCACCGACTATGTTCCTATTTGTGTTATAAATAAACGTTTGTCAAAAGATTTGAATGATATAACTCATCGAAGGACAAATAATATATGAAAATATTGTAGGTTTGATTTTTGTTTTACTATTACTGTTTGTGATTTTATTCTCTCTCTGTTTTTTTAGCTAAGTCCTTCTATTTTTAAAACTAAACGAATTTGATCCCCTGCCAATTTTATCTAAATTTTCATTTTCAACTCAAATAATTATAAATTTAATCTATTAAATTTTTTTCCTTTAAAATCTCCTTAGTCAACATAAAATTCCACCCAAAACAAAATCTCAAAATGGTCTCTCCAACTCACGTATATATGATACATTCTTTCGAATTTTATCAAGTTTCTATTAATTTATTCTAAATTCTAAGTATTTCATATATCTTACCCGTTATAAAATCCTGAATATTTTAATAGAAAATAAAACTTTAACAAGTTTAAAAATGAAAAAATGATTTATTAACTTTTTAATCTGTCATGTTTTGTGCATTTCTATTTTAGTCATTTTACAAACATTTTGACCGATTTTAAACTCTTAAGAAAATTTCATCCCATTTTTAGTCTCTCAAAAATTTGTTTCATTTTTTGTCTCATAAAAAAAATTTCATTATATTTTTGGCCTTTCAAAAATTCTACCTCAGTGACAAAAAACGAAACAATTTTATTTTGAAAAACTAAAAATAAATAAAAATATATAAGACGCTAAAACAAAAGTTCTTACAGTATGAGGAATAAAAACATAATAAACCCAAAAAAAAAATAGAGATTCAATGAGTTTAATTTAAAAAAAAAAGTGACGTAATTAAATAAAAAAATTTACTCAATTAGTCGAACATGTGTAAATTATTATAAATATTTTAATATTTAAATTCAATTTCGATGGATAAAAGAAAAAGTTAAAAGAAAATTAAGATACAAAAGACACATACAATTTAATCATGGTAGAAAATATGTGTAACTAAGTTAATATTTTTCTTTCTATCCATGAAAATTGAATTCAATAAAAAAGATATACAATAATTTATTCACGTTACTTAATTAATTCAACTATACTTTTATAATAATTAAGATATATTTTAAATATAAAAAATGGAATGAGAACAATAAGGTATATGAATTCATGTGTTTATCATGAACAATTAATGTAAAATATATGGATCTACTCCTATGAGTGAAACAACCAATCTACTTAATTGTTGATGAGAAAAATAATGATTTGACACATTACTGTTTTATTATATGTGTATATAATATTAATTATTGATTTTCTTATAGTTAAGGCAATATTACCACCTAAAATGGATTACTCACTTTAAATGAACTAAATCCAAAAGCATCGAGTACGAAAAAATTCAACGTTATAAAATGTTAGTCAAAATATTTTATTAAAGTATAATATTTATATTATTTTATAAATTCATTAAGGTTGGCTTATTGAACACTATACATAAAGACTTAAATT
Source organism: Pachyrhizus erosus (assembly GCA_026544285.1). NCBI lineage: Eukaryota > Viridiplantae > Streptophyta > Magnoliopsida > Fabales > Fabaceae > Pachyrhizus > Pachyrhizus erosus. Next base: position 26,327 of record JAMLFT010000798.1, on the reverse strand, counting down.
CTATCCTTATTAGTCATTATACGTACACTAAAAAAATATCATTTTATTCGATTCAACCAAAGCCAAAATATCACAAGTAAATACTTCATTACTCAAAAAAGAAAGAAAAAAAATGCTTTTCCTTTAAAATCAATTACTGATGTTAATATTTTTACTGCTGGGTGGATAATATTCGTGACATATTAACTTTAGAGCATCTCAACTATAGTTATTTTAAGAAATTAAGTTGACTAAGCTTTGTCCTTTATACAACATTTTTTTATATCGACACAAAATTTTTATATTTTAATGCGCCTGTTTACATTTTTGTCTCATCATCAGACTAAAAGGGTAGGGACGTACAGCATACGGTGCCCTCTGCTTTGTCCAAAATTAAACCTTTTTACTTTCGACAACTGTAGTAGTTGTGATCGATACAGCATCAACGTACCATAATACATGAAAGATGCTGGCAAAGATGTTTTCTGAAATTAATATAAGAAAAATGGATGCATTCCCTCTTTTATCTTATTTTTAGTAGTTTTTTTTTCTTCAATCTCATTTTTTTTATTACATTATTGATGAGAGATTAAATAATTTTTTGAATAATTTAAAAACATTATTTTTTATTAAATTTTAAAAAATAAATAATAAAAATAGAGAATAACTTTTTAAAAATTATTCTAAAAATCAGTTAATTTTTCCTCTAAATTATTTATTATCTTTATTTTTTTCTTTATTTTTTCCCCAATATACCCAACATAGGTGCATGTTTATCATATAATCCTTATATGAAATTACTTAATATATAGTTACTTTCTTTCATCTCATTTTTATCTAACTTTATTATTTTTATATGTCATTTCTTTTTTCATTACATACTTATCATATTTATTATTTTCTTTCTTTATTTTTTTTATATATTTCTTATTTCTACATTTTTTACATCAACACACCTTATTTTAAGTTGTACGTTGATCATTATTCTTCTTTATATAAATATGATTAATTATTCATGGATACATAACATTTGAGAATCAATCCTCTCCACTGACATTTGGTGTGTTTCTTTTTCATTTTGAACTCATCAAATGGACATTCAAGCAAAAGCAAAAAATTGTTGCTTCTCATACTAAGTTGTTTTATAATGTAAGGTAACTAAGTAAAACATGTATACAAGCATGCTCATTATCATTGAATGAGACCATAGTACTTAAATAAATTTTATTAGCATAATATATCTTAGAGTTAACTATATTTTTAATCCTTTAATTTTTTCAAATTTTTACTTTTAGATTTTGGACTAAAAATTTACTATTATTAGTATATGAAGTTTTTGTTTATCAAGTTTTAATCTTTATTTTAAATGTGTTTATTAAATAATGACGTATTATTAATTTTAAAAACACATATAAAAAGAATACTAAATAATTGTTGACAAATTTAAAATCCCAAAAATTACTTAACTAACATCTTACTATTATGCTTATAATTCATTTTATATTAGAATATTCAATTTCTAAATGTAATGCTCATTACCAATTGCAATGTTAAAGTTCCTACCTTTTGTATATATCTATTCGTGGAAATGAAATTAAACTTGAACATTGTAGCCATCAAGCACTACACAATCTGAAGACTACAAGAATTGTTGGAAAACATGGTTTCCAAGAAAATAAATGAGAGAAACTGAAAATATTAGAAAAGTCTGAAATTAGATATAATAATTACATTAAACACTTTTTTGTTTATCATTGTTAGTTTACCTTTAGAAATTAAAGGAACCCATAACTCTTTTGCCTCCTACAACTCCAAATTCATCAATGCTCTCATTGTCTTAATCTTTGGGATATTTGCATTGCTTGACATGTCCTTAATTACCATGTCAAACTTTGTCTTCTCTTTCATGGTCACTAAAATGTCAATGATGATGACAACTCTAGGGACAACAATCGCGGCCATGAGGATGAATATCACTATGGAGATGTATGAGCTTGTCCTAGAAGAAGTCCATCTAACTCTTCGCCTCCTTAAGCGTGAGTCTAGTTATTTCATGATTATTTTTCAGCACGACAACAATGAAGACAATAAGCAATAAGAGGAGTATGCATTGGGAGATCAACCAATGGTATCAATCTTGTTTGACATGGGATTTGGGGTTCCACATGCAAAGGTTGCAAATTGTTGAAGGTTGCATATTGACCTTGTGTTTGTTGGCATAAAAATTGAGAATTAACTATTTATTGAAGATCTCACATCAATTAGTGATATAATCAAAATAGTATATATAAGTAGAGAACAATCTTTATCTTGCAAACTGACTTTAAGTTAGGTGCATAATTCATATTTCTAATATGATATCAAACTTTATCCTAGTTATTGTTATTAGGACCATTGGATCACCTATAGATGTCTAGTCCTACCAAATTCATATTCAAAATGTATAATTTTTGGTGCAAAAAAAATATGTTGAAGATTCATATCGACTAATGGTATGACCAAAAAATAATATATATAAATAAAGAACAACTTTTATTTTATAAATCAATTTTATAGGATCGAGTTAAGTTCATAATTTATATTTTTAAGATTATTCTCTTCGAATCAAAGAAAAAGAATGCTAGTATGCTAGGTAAGAAGATATTAAATATTAAACATAGGAGACCCACAAGTGGTTGTTGGTTAATGATTTAACAAATACAAACACGTCACTTTTTATGGTAATTATACGAGGTGTCTATTGCGAGCATTTTTAGGTTCAGTTTTGAGAAGAAAAAAAAATTCAAAACCAACACATATTGACTAAGTAATAATTGAGACGAAATTCGTTGGTTTGCGTCCTTAGTTTAGTCAGGCGATAGGTAAAATGGGTGACGGGTCAAATAGGTGGGTATTAACGAGTTTGTGAGCATAAGTATAGATTTTAGAAAGGGAGATTTTTACAAATGTTAATGGCTTCTTAGACGATGTGAGTGAGCTTCGAAGCTTCTTGTAGGATGAGATTTTTACAAGTGTTTGGAGGGTGCAATGATGCCTTTACATATGTGGTGATTGATTGTGCCTAAAAGACATGTTCAGTCATGTCGTTGTCTTTGATGGTAGTGTAATTCGGAAACAAAACACTCTACGATAAGGTTGGGCATTAATTGATGGGTTGGAGATTCAAAAAGCAAGGTCATGTGTCGGTGTGGAAGAGAAAAGGTACTGATAGGTCACCAATCCTTTCGGAGAAGGGGAACGTGGGACTAAAATATTTGAATAAATCTATAGTTAATATTTTAGTATTGTTATTAGTTGATAGTACCCACGTGAGAGAGAGAAATGAGCATGACTTTTGAGAGTTTTGAAACTTCTGAAAACTAAAGCTTCGTAAAATGGAATTCGTAAAAGAATTGTAAAATGGAATTCTTAATTGATCGCCTAGCTTTGATAGTTCGCAGGATCATTAAGTGTAACTTCTTAAATTTTAGTTTGCAATATTTATTTAAATATTTTTTCATGATTTTAAAACATTTTTATTTTTATAAAATTTGTGTAATAGTTAAAACTCAAATAAACATGGATGAACTTTTGTTCGTAAAATTTTAAATTTTTTATTTGTTAACATAAAAAAATATATAATACTTAAAATTGGTCTTATTAAAAAAATATATAATACATATATACATTGAAAACATAAAATATAAAAAAAAGACTAAATACATATATATATATATATATAAAAGAATTTGAATTAAGCAAAAGAAAATTTTTATATAACATTCTTATATTATAATTCAATCAGTACAGTTAAAGTGAGTCGATTGATCTAATCTAGTATGACTTATCACAGATTGACCATTAAGTGAACTAATTCAACCTAACTCACTTTTTAGTAAGTTAGAAAAATATCAATCTAATTCAGACTACCACAAGTTGGTGGATTGTGCGATTGATCCACATTTGATGAGTAGTGTAATTTAACCCTTATGGTGGTAGCGGAACAACAGTGATAACGAAGCTTGCGAAGAGAGAAGACACAAATCTAATCTAACATCATCTCACAACTTGTAGTCTAGGTGCGCATCGTTAGTAACATAGTGGCTGTAGTAGAGCGGCAATAACAAAACTTACGAAGGTAGAAGCAATTCAGGTGCGCTACAAAGTGACAACCTAGAGTTTTAGAAAGGAAGAAAGAGACGCAAAAAGACAGAAAAACATACAGTGAGTCAACCTTTACTTAATAATTTTTCTGAGTAGAGCAGACGAGTCAAAATATAAATCAAATGTCATAAACTAGATGTGACAACTCGTGGATCAATCCGACCCACCTAAAAAGAAAAAAAATTAAAGAAATAAATAAAAAATATAATAGGTGTATATACTAAATAATATAAACTTTTTTATACGGTCATTTAATTATAAATTATCATAATAAATTTTAATAATAATAATTTAAAAGTGACACTAAAACTGGTTTTTAATTATCTATCAATATAAATTTTATGCTTTGATAGATAATATGATATAATAATAATAAAAAAAAAGAAGGGTTAATAGAATGTCTAATACATAAGTGATGATATAGAAACTCTATAAAAAGATGACCTTGGACACAAACAAAACATAAAACCTTCGCGTCATCATTCCTTCCTCTTCCACTTTCCCAAAAAGACATTATTCCAATGGCAACCAAACCATCCACTCGTCATTCTGAACCCCAAAATGTCTCTCGCACCCGCCCTCAATACATTCCGAATCACATCCCGGACCCCTCCTACGTCCGCATCTTGGACACCACTCTCCGCGACGGCGAGCAGTCTCCGGGAGCCACCATGACCGTGAAGGAGAAACTCGACATCGCAAAACAGCTGGTGAAGCTGGGCGTGGACGTAATCCAGCCAGGGTTCCCCTCTGCGTCCAACGACGACTTCATGGCCGTCAAAATGATAGCACAAGAGGTTGGCAACAGCGTTGATGATGATGGCTACGTGCCTGTCATTGCTGGGTTCTGTAGGTGCGTTAAGAAGGACATTGGCATTGCATGGGAGGCTGTGAAGTACGCCAAAAGGCCACGGCTTTGCACTTCCATAGCCACCAGCCCCATTCACATGGAGCACAAGTTGAGAAAGAACAGAGATCAGGTGATTCAGATTGCCAGGGATATGGTCAGGTTTGCACGGAGTTTGGGTTGCAATGATGTTCAGTTCGGTGCTGAAGATGCTACCAGGTTTTGTTGTCTTTCATTTACTTCATTTTGAGTGTGGTTTTTTTTTTTTTTTAAACTTAAATAATTTTTTAATCTTCATAACTTGTTTTTCTTTTAGTTCTTAAACAAAATTGCCTGCTGTTTCCCATTTATTATTTTTTTTTGGGTTTTAGTTTATGCTGATGCTTGGATCTTTATAAAATAATATATTTTTTTAGGTGAACTTTTCTTATAATATATTTTTTTTATTTTCATTATTATTTAAAAATATTTAAATATAATTTTGATATTTAAAAAATAATATTTTTTATTTTAATTCTTTAAAAATTTATTTTATTTTTTAATATTTATTGTCAAATAACTTCATCAAATAATAACTTAATAATAACGTTAACAATTTAATGATTTATTTTATAATTAAATATTTTGACAAAATAGTCATGAGCAATTTTTTTTTATATATAAATTGTGTTTTTAATCTTCATTTATTTAAAATAATTTATAATGTTAAATAAATTAGTGAAAAATTTAAAAATATAATTTAACAAAAAAATTACATACACACTCTTGTGAGAAATTTCTTAATTGTGTATTAAGTTATTAGATTGTTAACATTTTTATTATATAACAGCAAAAAATAAAATAAAAACATCTCTTTTAAAAACCAAAATAAAAATAAAAAATTTAAAAAGTTAAAATAAAAATTTATTTTTTAAATGATCTAAATCATATTTAAGTCTTTAAAACTATTAAACTTATTTTTTAATATCTATTAATTGTGGTACTAATATTTATCACACTAAAATTTTTATACCTAGTGTCGATTCAACTTACTTAGTTAATTATCTGAATAAATATAATTAATATTGTGTTACAATTTCAAATGGATAATAATAAATAAATGTAATTATATAAAAATGATGTGACTAATAATATAATGAGATTATTCAAATATCTAATAGTAATTAATAAGTGATTAATAAAGTCATTTAGTTCTAAATAATCATACATAGTTAAATACATATATAAACATAATTAATTTTATCTCAAATAATTAAAATAAATGAATACAATTATATATAATTATAAATATGATTAATATTGTCATTAAATTATTAAAATATCTGGTCATAATTGACTTTATCACACAAGTATTTGATAGAATCATATTATTATTAAAATATATAATAATAGTTAATTTTATCTCATAAATAATTAATATTAATCATATATCATAAATATATATTTAATTATATTTATTTATTTTTAATTATTTATAAAATAAAATTAATCATATTTATACGTATAATTAATCAGGTTTTCGGATGAATGCAGGATGTATAAAATTCGTATGTACGTCGATTATTATTCTATTATTTATGTCATTAGTTAATCGGACAGAGACAAAGAAAAAACTAAGAAAGAAAAACAAAATCTGCGAGACTTTTTTTTTTTTATTGCAGAGATTAAAACTGAAAGAGATTTATATTATGAAGATTAAAAAGGTTCATTAAGCTAGTTTTTTACTATTTATTTTAGAAGAAAAAAATTTGTCTCACCTTTTTTCCTATAACACACTGTTTTTACATGTAAATCCTGCCCATCTATCATTCTTATTTTTTTTCTTTCCATGGTAAAAGATTAAAATGCATATAAAAGAAGAATATTAAATAAATTTAAAATGTAAAAAATTTTGGTGAACAAAAATCAAGATCCTTCATTTTTTTAGTAGAGGCTCACCTATCGGAAATCACTCCCATAGCATCACTCATGGCTGGTGTTTTATTTCTCTCAACAGAATCGGTTTAAGAATAAAGTAATTAAAATTAAAATTTTAAATTTTTATATTGACAAAAAAAAAAACTCATAATTCTCTTATTTAAAATAAAAAATAAAACTTGTTTTAGACCTCACTTGTTATTAACTAAAGATATACCATGACGAAGCCAGAGCAACCATTCCTTCTTACCTTAATGAATTTAGATCTTCATCACTATTTCAGTGGCTTTTCTGTTTTTGAGCTGTTGAAAATTCTTTCATCCAGTGAAAGATTTTAGTTACCAGTATTAGGATGATGGACTGATTTAGGGAATTTTATAAACTATTTACGAAAATGAGATTGTTTTAAAAAATAATTATTAGCATAAGACTGTTTTAAAATATTAATGATTGTATTCTGAATATCTAAAAAGACTACTAATGGTCATTTTCAAACAGTTTTTTGAGACTGTAAAAAATGACATTAAGTAGTTTAAAATAATCTCATACCAGTGGTTGCTTTTAAAATGATCTTATTTTTATAAATAATTTGTAAAAGAGACCCAGAGGTCAATCACTCTTGGTATTATGGATTTTTTTTTTAAGGTATCAAACCTCTTTATGTATTATAACATTTGTTTTGCATGTAAATGTTATTTATTTTAAAATTTCTTATATAGAACATCTTAAGTTCTATCCGGGAGGTAAAATCTAAATTGAATTACTTTTAATAAATATTGAGATAATGTTTTGTAGCTCACATACACTTGTTCTAAGTTTGAAATTTTGGAAAAGGATTTAACTTTGCATAATTAGTTATGTTGAATCCTTGATTCATCCTAAAGTAAGCCAAAATTTAATCTTAGACATGTTTGAAATAGTTTTCTATTCTTTAAAATTTTAAAAACTTAAATTAATTTTTGTTTTGAGTTTTATTTTTTTAGTTGTTAAAAAATTGTTGTAAATTATAGATAAATAAAATGAGTCAACCTTCTATTTTATCTAGTTTCATTTTGAAATAATGCAATATGAAAATCTCTCAACACATAAAATAATTAAAAATAAAATAATTAAACTTGCTAAAAATAATAAAAATTAAAAAAATAAATTTTATAATAAAAATAAATATATTTATAAATAAAAAAAATTATGACAACAATAATAAAGATATATAATATTAATATTTCTACAATTTATGTTTTATTTTTATTAAGTAAAAAATTATACATAAATAAATAATAATAATATTAAAAAATATTCCTATGGATAATTGTAATGACGGTGATAATGGATGATGGTGTTGATAGTAACAGAAATGATAGTAGTGATAGTAATAGTAACAAGGGTGGCAATGAGTGATGTTGTTGATGGTGGTGGTAATTGTAACAACAATAGAGATAATGATAATTGTTATTATAAAAAATAGTATATGTTTTTAAAATTAAAAATCAAATTTAAAAATTATTATTTTTTATTTTTAAAATGAATGTAAATGTTTCGAAATTAATTTAAAAATTATTTCAATTTTATTTATATAAAAAATATTTTTTTAAAAAATTATAGTTGAAAATAAAAAAATTAAAAACTCATAATCACTCTAAAGATGCCCTTAAATTTTAAAGAAAAGGTTATATAGTTTTCCTGTTTTCTTTTGTTATTTTTTCTGCTTGATAAATAAAAAACAAAAAACTACAGGTTTTATATTGAGATAACTTGGTTTTTAAACGGATTGTATGACCCGATTTTGACTCATTAATCTTTATGGTTGGCAAGTGATAGATAATTTCGTATTTACTTCTATGGATCCTTTCCTACTCCCCCAAGATAAAATATATGTTTTGAATTTTCAAATGCCATTGGTGTTTGTTTAAAATCGAGATTTTCATATTTAATATAAAACATTAGGTTAAAAGGGTTAAAAAAATCAAAATATCTAACTTAATTGATTGAGCAAAGTGTATGAATTATTATAAATTCTAGTACTTATTTTTTTTTTATTTCTATGAATAGAAAAAGAGTTAAAATAATACTTTGTTATGATTTGAAAAAAAAAATTAAGATTAGATAATTGGCGATGAATAAAGTAAAAAAAATATATCATAGATTAACCCTCTAGTGCTTAGAGATTAGAGTAGTATGTATGAGATTGAAGGATCCATTTTTAGTATGATCAATGTCACTACTACAAAATTTGGATTTTACAGTAATATTTTTTAATTTAAAAAACACACGGTGACATTTTTGTAATTATAAAAAAAAATTTACATTGATTGTATTTATAATTGATGTAAAAATATTTGTTTACATTGATTATAAATTAAACAAATGTAAAATGTTATTTATAAATAAATTATAAATACGTCGGATGTAAAAACTTTTGTTTATTTTTCTTGTATTTGAATTGTTTTCTTCATTCCCGACCTTGATTGGTTCAAAATCATGATTTTTAAAAAGAAACCCTCATTCAAGTCGAAAACAAACATCAATAAGATCGCTAGTGTGATGTCAAAGGTATTCTACCACTACACACTCTCCAACGCTACCATCGTTCACATCTAAAACTACGTTCTGAATCTAAAGGGCACGAAAAAGATTATCTCCAATGAGGATATGCAGATATGAACCCGTGGCTTTAATACCCTTTATGTGGGAGGTTGCTGATTGGTAAACGAAACAATATACTCATTTTCTTGGTTTTCTTGGAAACCCATTTTATTTTCTCTTTGAAAGTCTTAACCTCTCTTGTGTTTAGTTGCTTCATGTTCTTCAATTTAGTTATGCTTTCTAGTGTTATTTCTTCATTAACGGTGGCAATTTTTTCAAAGAGGGCCACGACTATAGTGAAAAAGGTGTGGAAGGGCTTCTTGGTGGACTAGGATTGTAGGGTTGCTAATTGTTTTGCGGGTTCGTGGATTGAGGAGGGAACGGGTGTGACAAGAGAAAATAGTACTGAAAGTACCCATGGAGAGAACGAGTGAAGTATCAACGCAATGGGGACATCTTAATTACATTCACACCATTGCACATTGTGAATGCCACTACAACCAAACCATTCACATCTAAAACTACTAATTGGAAAGTGGAAACTATAATTGAAAAATAAACTTTTTACATCAGTTTATATAGAACCAATTTAAGAAATTCAGACTTTTTATACTGTTAGGATCTACATCGTCATAATGATTAACCAATATAAAATGTCTTATTTAACTAATATAAAATGTCTAAAGTGTAATGGTGTGTGCACCAAAAAATATATATGTCATAGGGTATAAAAGTTAAAATAAAACACTTACTCTCTAAAATTGGTATCACTTTTGAATTTGATTTATGATTTTATAAAAAAGTAAATTTCACTTTAGGCTTTGATAACCATTAATCAATTTGGATCCTAAAATAAAGACTTCAAGTTAATTTAGCTCTTAGCTTTCTTTTTATCCTAAAATAAAGACATCAATCTGGATCTTAGTTTTTTTTTTTTTTTTATGGTAGCTCTTAGCTTATTAAATAAGCCATTTTTTTGGGACAAAATATATTTGCACAAAATAAAATCAGCCATTTTAGTATTGAAAGTTGACGATTATAATCAAATTTGGTCCTTAAATTTTATAATCGTTGTTAGCCTTGATGTTAGAGATCAAATTAATTAACATGTTTTAGGAAATAAAATGTATAATAATTATCAAAATTAAGGGTCAAATTAATATATCCTAATGTTTAGGAATAAGTGGTTAATAACTAATAAATTAAATTAATCTATATGTCCTTAAATTATTTGATAATTTTTAATTTATTTTTTAAATTATTATTTTTGAAACTGGATCCTTGAACTTGTATTTATTTTTTAATTAGATCCTTCTATCTAACTACTATTATGAAAAATTAATTGCATAAGTCGGTTGTGACAATTTGTAGCAAGGTTGTTGTAGTTGAAGCTTGGAGAAACTTGTGAAATAACACTTGGATTGAGTACACTTACAAAGGTGAGAATACTAGTTGAAGAGCTTTGGTTGAGAATATTGTATTCAAAACCTGTAAAGGTGAAAATACTGGCTTATAAAGGTGTGAATACTGACTTAGATAGGTAAGAATGCTAAATACAAACCTACAAAGGTGACAATACTATATTCAAGGACTATTAGGTTCTTGTGGTTAATTTTTTACAATGATAGTTAGACATAATAACACAATTGAAGAACAAATACAAGTTCAAGGGTCCAATTGAAAAAAAAAAAGAAACTAATTAAAAATTGTTAAATAATTTAAGGATCTATGGATTAATTTAACTTAAATAATATTAATTTCAAAGACTTTTATTTTAAGGACTAAATTAACTAACAACCATAGGGACTAAGTGTAGAATCTGGCCAAGAAATCTAGAGGGATGAATAAATTTGTCCCTTAAAAAATTAGGATTTTTACAATGTCATAACAAAAGCTTCTAAAATATTTCAATTTTCAACACATGTAAGAAAACTAATTAAATAAATATTTAAAATCAAAAACCAATTTTATAAAAAGAAAAGATTAGAAGAAAGAAAGAATGACACAGATTTATATTGGTTCAACCAAAATTAGACCTACATCCAATGTTAGCTTGACAACCTTAGTCAAACCCTTTCAATACTATAAATGAAAGTATTACATATACCATACACACTTAGTCAATCTATCATTGTCTCTTCTTTAACCCCTTAAGAAGATTGTACAAGTAGTTTCCCGTTACTCAAAGAAAATCTTAGAAACTCTTTCTAAGATATACACTAAAAAAAGTAAAGTAATTTAAAAACAAAGATTAAAATACACCTAGTAGTGCATATCAAATACTAAATTCTTTCCTATACAACTCTTAAAAAACATTGATTTTTGACCCTTGATTTCATTTTCTTGAAGTAAATGAAAAGCTTATTGTGCACAATCCATGAACCAACTTTTTCTCTCTTGGAAACAAAGTATTGAATTTTTTAAATGATTTCTAAGCTAATTTTCTTCACATTGATTTCAAAAGAAAAAGTCATTTAAGAAATATTTTCAAGTCATAGCTAATTTAACATATTACACAACAAATTACATGTTTTTGTAAGAAAAATTTGAAATAGTGTAATCAATTATATAATTGATTAACTTGATGCATTCTTTCTCAAAAATCAATTGGATTGCTTGTGTAATCGATTACCTTATTGGTGTAATAAGCTACATCAATGCAATCTAGAATTTCACTTTTTTTGGATAACATGTAATCAATTAAATCAATGTGTAATCTATTACATCTACTTGAATTTCTCATTCTAGGTTTTCAAAACATGTTGTAATTGATTGCATATCCATGTAATCGATTAAAATAGTTAAGCTTCAACATGAAAATGTAATAAATAGATTAACTATTTTTTTGAATATTCCTACTTCAACCTTTTTTTGTAGACAGACTTTAAGACTCAAGAGTCTTTTTGATTTGAAAGTTTGTTTATTTTCATCATGTTTATTGTTTCTTATTAAATGCTCATTTGATTTTAAATATTAGAGAGACAATAAGGATAAAATAAAAAAAATAAATTGTCAGAGACATTTGAAAGCATGTAAAATTGATTCAGACATAATAAATATACAAATACAAAATACAAGTTTGATATTTATTTATTCATTCTAATGTATTGGACGTATAGGTTCCTTTGGACAAATTTTTAAAAACATACATCTTTGGACATATTGAATTTTGTCAAAGACTTAACATATATATTTTTAAAAATATCAACTAGACGTATCTAGTGTTTTTAGTTTTTTTGACATTTATCATATTAGTTTATTTTTATACGTTTGAGTTTAAAAAATATAATGTTTTTTATTCTTTTGAACATATCCTTATTAACATATCTCAATAAAAATATTAATATATTCAAATTATAATATTTTATTATCATCAAAATTATAGATTTTTAAAAACCTAATTTTCATTCATATTTTTTATTCTAACAATATAGTGTTTATTTATGTCTTAAAGATAATTCTCTTTAAAGAAAATACCTGTGACAAAAAAAGTAACAATAATTTAAGATACTTTTTAGACATTTTATTAGTACTTTCTTTACCGTTCTCAATGTTTTGTTTGCACTAGTTATGTGTAGTAGATATTGTTTAACCTATTCTAGATTACGTTCCAACCATGGCTATATAGTTTTTCTTAGTTAAGTACGCAGTGAGTTCAAATACCAATAAACATCACAATTTTAAAGCTTCATATTGCCAAAATGATCTATTGTACTGGTTCAATAAACTTTAGAATATACTGAATATTTCATACATTATTTTTTATATTTGTTTATTTATAAATTTTTAGCTTTTATTTTGATATTATTCAATCTATATGAGATCAGATCAGATAGAGGGTTTCTCTATGAAATTCTTGGAGTAGTTATTGAGGCTGGGGCAACAACTGTGAACATAGCTGACACTGTAGGCATATTAATGCCATTTGAGTTTGGAAAATTGATCGATGATATAAAAGCCAATACACCAGGAATTGCAAATGTTATTATTTCGACCCATTGTCATAATGATCTTGGGCTTGCTACTGCTAACACCATAGAGGTATAAGCACAACTCCTCCAATTAATATGGACAATTAAACTAGATAGCAATTTTTACTTAGTCTTGGCTATTTTTAGGGTGCTCGTACAGGTGCAAGGCAATTAGAAGTAACAATTAATGGGATTGGTGAAAGGGCTGGCAATGCCTCATTAGAAGAGGTGAGTATCAATCTTTCTACTTTTTTTTTTTTTCTAATAAATTCTCTTTATTTTTTATTTTAAAAAAATACATTTTACTTTTTCAAAATATTGAGTGTAGATAATTTTTCATTTAATATATTTTTAAATTAGTATTGTGGGAGGATATGTAAAAAGATACATAAGATAATATAACATTATTAATAGATAATTGTATGATAGCTTGTTATAATATTGCCAAATAAAGAGAATTTTTTAGAGCCTTATTGCATAGTTTTAGCAAGTGTTAACTTTATCTTAAATGGGGTTTCAAGGAAACTCTTTCTCTTAAAATTTTAATGTATTTTGCTTGTTTATCATCCCTTTATATATATTATATAGTGACGGCTAACTCCAAAGTGATTAATAAGAATAACTATACCTATCAATTATTTGACTACTAAGTTTATACATAAACTCAAATTATTGGGTGACCTATCTAGTCTAACTAAATATCCCTTTTACATCATTAGGGCTTCTATCTCATTGCTTTGGTATCCAAGTTGGCTCATTATAAATGTGAAAATGTCTAAAGGTGATTTCACATTTTTTAACGTTGTGACCAATATTATGGTGTACTCTATTCTTTTTTTTTACTAAATATCTGAACTGAACACAAGACATATAATATGTTATCTTAGTGTAGTTAAATCTTTATTTATTAATTTTATTAGTTGGATTATTAAGAAAAAACTATTAATATCTCATATTAATATTATTTGGACACAAATTTGCATTTTGTAGTCCAACTTAACTTTGAGGTTTAAGGTATATCTCTTATTTTAAGGGAGGGACAAATCTTATTCACTCACTCTTATTTCTCCACACAATTTGTGATATATCCAATAACCATGTTTATAATCACTAGGTTAATTGTGTTAGTACGATTTATGGTATAAGAACAAATAACTTCTTATGTTAATAACATAGTGACATTGAGTCAAAACCACTATACCATTGTTATGAGAATCACTTATGACATTTAATCCATGTAGCATTCTCATGTTAAGGTAGTTCATACATTATTAACATTGAATTTTTACCAATGTGATATACATTGTATATTAATGTGTTATTGGCCATTGAGGCATACATTGACCTAATAGTGTATTTGGTAAGATACTCAAGGAGCTTATATGCTCTTGTAACTAGCTTATAAGTTAGTTTGACCAAATAAATTTTGTTTAACATACAAACTTATTTTAGTAGTTTATAGCTTATTTTCATAAGCTACTTCAAATAACTTATAAAATAAGCTAACTTATAAGCTATTATTTTTCTATTTTTACTTTTATCCTTATTAATTTATTTGAGATTTATTTTTATCCTTTTTAATCAAATAATTAATTGTATCATTTTATGTCATTTTATATTAATCAACTAACTTATCAACTAGTATTACCAAGCACTTTGATTTCAATCAATTAGCTTATAAATTTTTGCTAGCTTGTCAATTTTAACTAACTTATAAGTTAATTTTACCAAACATAGCCTAAGGTTCACTCTATTTAACCGTATTACACCAAATAACTACAAGTAAGATTGACATAATTAATGCACAAACATAAAAAAGTTGTTACACCCCATTACGTTAGACACAACTCATAATAATATTTTTATTTGTTTTAATTATTATAAAATAGAAAGTAAATGTTTTGCGATTTAAATGTAACATTTATTAAGCATATTTGGAAGTGATGAAATAATGAAAGTGACGTATAACAAATGTTGTTTGTAAAAATAAAATTAGAATATAAATAATATTGTAAGTTTAAGTATGTTTTTGGTTCCTAAGTAAATCATGGATTGAGAACAAAAATGAATGTTTTAATTAATAAAGTCAAGACATTATATTATAATCACCCCTAAAGTCTAGTCATTTATCCAGGATCAAAAGACATATTTAAGTATATTCTTAAATTTCCAAATCATGGTTGTAAGTATTAGGTACCTTTTCATACCATTTATCAAGACGGTTAAATAATCCCAAGGAATGTCTTAGTATGAGCTTTTTCAAAATCTAGTTTATCCTAGTGTTTGTTTTGTTTTCAATCTTGGTCAATTTTTTAGGAAGACATTATGTGGTTGGTTATGTATTTATTTCATGTTAGGGTGTTTTGTTTGGGGTTGAGTTGTTGATTTTATTTGGCTTAATCTTATACCACTTTTTTGTGGCTTTAGCTACTTTTTTTTTTTCTATGAAAGTTTGGCATATAAAAAAACATCCCTAAATTTTTCAAGTAAAAATACCATTAAAAACCTATTAGCATATTACAATCAAATGTAATTTCTATTCAATTTATAAAAAAAATAGTGAAATAAAGGGTATTGCACCAACTATTTGGAAAATAACTAATAATTTTTATTAATGTTAGTTTTTCATAAAGAAATTTATTTACACCTCATTCTTGGGTATCCATAAGTCATATACATCTTTACCAAGGCTTTATCTCTTTTAATGTTCCATTATTTTTTAAGTAATGTAAACATAATTTTTGTTTTTTAGAGTCAAGGAAATAATCAAATAAAATATATTAATTTGTTTTGATAATATAAGATCAAAGTTCTACATATCATGTTGATTAATATTATTGGCTTTTGTTAGATTACAAACATACTAAGTTGAATGAATAATAAATGTGTCATAGATTTTTATCATTTTCTTTTTATATAATTATAAAAAAACTATCACTTATTGCATTAATTTTAGCGGTTACATGTGTTTGTTGTTATTTAATCAATATTTTTTATAATTAATTTTTTCCTTAATATCCTTTCACACATTTTCTTATTATTTGTTCTATGTAGGTTGTGATGGCCATGGCATGTAAGAGAGATCATGCTTTAAATGGTCTATATACAAGAATCAATACTAGACACATATTAGAGACAAGCAAGATGGTTTTTTATTTGAATCCATTCTTTATATATATATATATATATATATATATATATATATATATATTCTCATTTCTTTTTCAAGCTTCGTTGGATCTTTTAAATTTTTCATAACTTCTATCAATAGGTCGAAGAATACTCTGGTATGCATTTACAACCTCACAAGGCTCTTGTTGGAGCTAATGCATTTGTCCATGCAAGTGGCATTCATCAGGTTAGTCTTTTTTAATATTTCTTTTGTTATATATCAATATTAAGATACTTCATTCATTATATTCCTAAAGCTTAGAAGTTATAACTATTATGTTATCAATTTATTCTTACTTGTTTGCTACATGTTTTTAAACTTGTTTACTAAAGTTACTAACAAAATGGAACAACTATTGGCTGACATTTTACTACAATATCGAAATTTAGAAATTAGTTGCACAATTTGTATTTCTTTCGATAAATCTATGGGATTTTGAACTTTGTATTGTAAATGAGTATCCACATATAGCTTTATATGAATTAGAATACTTATGTTATGTTCTTTTAATTTAGTATCTTAATGTATATTTGATTCTTACTTTTAGATTAGGATTATCGTTCAACACACAAAACAATAATCTTGTGTATATATGGTATTTTTTTAATATATTTTATTATACTTAAAAATTATTTTAAAAATATATTAAATACTTAGATTCATTTCTTATTATTTATAATTTTTTGGATTCATGAAATTTTTATGTCATATATAAATTTGTATGCATTTCAAAATTTTAGCTTGTTCTAAATCAACACATTTGATGAATTTGCTATCCTATTGAACATAGAACAATACAAACTTTATCATTTATAGTAATCCAATATAGGATTAAAACTTTTTAAACTTCATTTAAATAACCCTTGTAAAACTTAATATCAAATTTATATTCGAATTTTACTTTGATTCTTTTTATATAATTGAAATTTTTTGCATGAATACAATTTAATTTTGTTGTATATTTCTTTCATGCACCTTATTTTTTTGGGAAGATTAGTACTAATCCTACATAAAATTACTTGTTTAAATTTTGTCCTAGTTCTTTTTTTTTTAATTTTATTCTCTACTGTGTAGGATGGAATGCTAAAACATAAAGATACATATGAAATAATATCTCCTGAGGATATTGGGCACAAAAGAACCACCGAAATTGCTATTGTGCTAGGAAAGCTTAGGTATGCAATTTACTTTTTGCTCTAATTTTCCTAATAAGTTTCTATAAGAAAAATGACAATCAACCTAAGAGGAAGGTGAAGGGAGTTTTCAAAAAATACTTTTTTCACAAATTTATTTTCGATTTACTCAAATTGATATAAAAAATGAAAACATTGTTGTATGTTGTGTTTGTGATTTAGAAACAATGGATAATTTGATGCACAATGTCAATTTATACCTTATATGCATTATAGTAATAAAAGACTACAAGAAAAAAACCAATTTAAAGAAATAGGATAATAACATTGTTCACCAAAAGATTGCAAATTATATGGCTTAAGCCAGCTATACTAGAGTGTAAAACTAGGTTAAATTAAGTTGGATCGATTTTTCATTGACTTGAGATTTTAATGACCTAGCCTAACCTTATATCAGGCTATAGGACCAAATCATCCCTAATTAAAAATAAATTCAAACATTTTTAGTATACATATAGACTTGACATTTTTTAACCTTTCTTTCCAAAGCTCAACCTAATCTATCAAGGCCACCAAGCTAAGCCAAATAGGCCCAATTTTTTTTGGAAAGAGAAGGCTTGTAATTTAAGAGCTTAGCTTAGCTTGAATTTTGGGTTATGTAGGTTGACCTTAATTTGGCACAAATTACCACCTTATATGTACTAGGTCGGGCTAAGTAGGCTTGATTCTTTTAGGCTTGTAATTTAACATATATTCTAAGTTGTTTAGGTTTATCCATCAAAAGGGCTCATATTGCAACTTGTATATGCACCAACGATTTTATACTAGTTTACTTTCAACTAGAGAGAGATAATCTAATTTTTGAAGAAAGTTTCAAACTTTTTCATTATTTTTGCAAGATTTTTACATACACATTAACAACATTAGCTTATATGATATCAAAATATCTAAATCCCCACTAAACTTTGCAATATAATGGGGCAACTAAGGTTATATTCTATAGACACAATCCATGCAATGTCATGTTCTAATTCAGAAACAAAGGGTAGTTTGTTTAAACTAGCAATTGAAAACATAAATAAAAAACAAGATTAAATTCAAATTGGAAATAAAATAAGAGAAGCAATCCAAGAATCTAATGCTTTGATAAATTATCACAATTATAGAAAATGAAAAATGAATATATGATTATGCAATTTAATTAAAAATCATGAGATAATAATCTCACATTCATTCATCATAATAGAAATATCATTGCATCTCCTAATTCATATGAATTTAAGCATAATTCATTTAGGCACAAGCAATCAATTGATATGAAAAATTAATCAATCCTATCTTTAATCCCAATTCAATTTCCTAAATCTCAACATAATCATGCATCAAATCAGAAAATTGAAAAATAGAAAAGGATACAAGCACAATTCATAAATTCAAAATTGAAGCATATATAGAGGAACTCAAACTTTCTTCAAGTATTGGGACCTTTGGATTGAATACAAAATTAGCTTTCCATAATCATCATCATTGAGAGCTTCAACAACGAAGAGGAGAAAGGGAAAAAAAGAGATAGGAGAGAATAAGACTAATTCAATTTCTAAAAAATGTCAAAATATGGTGTGTAAAGTTATTTATTTACCAAAAAGTAAGTATATTTATTCCAAAGCACTAACAAACTATGAGCTCCTAATTACACCTGAAACCTACTCTTAAAATCCCTAAGATAACTATTAAAAACACTAATCAACCACTAATTACAAAACCATACCTAAAAATGCAAAACTGAAATTTTCAAGTGTAGGACAGCGACTTTACAGCTCAAATTTGACCCCTAAAATGTTTGAATTAGCTTGAGCTTGTGAGACACAAAAATGTAGATCTCCCTCTTAGTTTTCAAAAAAGTTAATAATCATCCAAATTAAAGTTTTGTATAAAAATTTTGACTTGCATATAAAAATAGTGTTAATATGAGAAAAACGACAAATTTTAACAAAATTTGACACTTACTAGAGCCCAACATGCCTAATCTCACAATACCCAATTAAAAGGGACAAAAACATGTCAAATATGCTTAATTATGTTCTGTCACATCATTGGAAACTCACATTTCTTACAACCTCTCGAACACAAAGTAGATATGTTATCATTTTTTCTTAAATTTTTGTAGGACCCCTCACTCATAAGCAAAAGGTAAAAAAATTCACTCTCTAGCCCCTTTTATAGAGTAGAAAAATAAAACAACTTGTATGTGATGAATAAACAAATTGAAAATTTTAATCTTTTGTCCAACATGATGAAGAAAATAAGCTTATAAATCCTTAATGTATTTTGTTAGAATTTGTAAAAATGTTTTTCTCTTGTTATTCTAACTCTACTTTTTTAAGTATTTATATGACATGCAAAGATATAAAAGTTTCATATCAACAAACTAAAAATAAACCCATAATGATAGTTGTTTTTGTTATTTATAAGTCTTGTAATTGATTAATAAATTCTTGTATTCAATTATTTTGTTCATAAAAGTATTTGGGTTTGAATCAAGAGCAATGAATATATTATGACATTTTTGTAATTGATTAAAGTGAAAAGATATATTTTGGTACACGTTTTTCCTTTTTCTATATTCGATTTCAAATCTTTGCAATCAATTATATTGTTTAAAGATTTTGGAAAACTCCATAAGAACATTTTGATTGTTACAAGGCTTACATATATTATTACAATACTAACATCAAATTTTCAAAAACCAAAGTCTTAAAACTTTATTATGTCAATTCAAAACCATTTACTAAGAATTATAAACAATGTTTTTAATCAATTATTATTAGTTGATAGTCATAAGACAAGCATGCGTTATGTTGTGGGATGAAGACGATTTTGATTAGGTTTATATGAAAAGCATATTAAGAGGGTTTCTTATTATATGGTGGAAGGAAAATAATGATTATATACTTTTAATTATGAATGTGCATGTGAATGTGATCTTAGGGGTAAAAAGGAGTTGTCTTTAGAGTTAATAAGCACCTTTGAGATGAAATAAGGACAGATATGGCATGTTAGATGACTTTAATTTTTCTAGAGCAACATATGAAAGGATGAGGTAAAGACAAATAACAAACGTTAGGAAATAAAGGTGATCAATGAATTTATCTCAAACTTAGGATTGGTAGATTTCTCTCTCATTGGAAGCAAAGTACTTGATACAGAGCATATGATTCATCCGTGAGTAAGTTGGATAGATTATTGGTGATAGAAGAATGGTTGAATTCCTAAGGAAATATATCTTACTGAGATTTGGAGAGAAGTATATTAGATCATTACATAATTATCCTTAGGGAAGAAAAGGATGAACGAGAATCATTAGCATTTTAGATTATCATTTGTCAAAGGAAAGATAAAGGATATGAAAAGTTTGTTATGACTACACTGCATGAGATATAGGTAGAGGGTAGATAAACATTCATAATGAAAGAGATAATAAAATTAATAATGAATCAATTAAAGGATAGTAATAAAAAAAAAATTTGAGGAGCTTGATAAAAATATATTCTTAAAAAATTAGTGGACTTCATTGATAAGATAGTATAGGTGATTCTTGTTTATTTTATGGATGCAAGGTGTATGGCTTGCTATTATGTAATAGGTGTTTTGTTCATGCACTAACTTTTCTCATAGTTAAAATCTTTTTGTTATATGTATTATTTATTGGGATTGGAGTCTTGAATTAGCCAGACCTGTACAGTATCTCTTGAAATGAGTGGATGTACATCACACCTCCTACGGTGGTTGCCAAAGCTCCGAGTGAACCCGAAATAGGCCATGGACATGGATCTACCAAATGATAAGAATGCCTCTGAGATTCAATCATAAACCACTTTGCCTCAGTTGTGTGTAAATCCCCCCACCCCCTAAAGTCGTAAAGAAGGGCTCTTTTGGGTCTTATTCTATTTCTGACAGGACAAAGAAATAGGAAGGAATGAAAGTGTTCAAAGAATAAAAAAAACGAATAGGAATGAAGTGCAGTATGTAAACATTTATTACATTTGTTAATCTAATAGGATCTTCATTAACTAAAATGTTGGAGAGTGTTTTGCATGTACCATTTCTCATTATGTGTCAATTTTTCTTGGAAACTCATAGTCATTAGAAAACATGCGACCTCGATTCACACAAAAGCCTACCCTAATAAATATTCACCAAAGTTTGGTTTAATTAACAATTCAATTCAAACGTGTCATCATATTTCGACTTAGACACATAATATGTCATTTAACTAATATATGTTAAATATAAATTTAGACTTTTCATATAACTACCAAAAAAGGAAAATATATTTCATATAGTTAACCAATAGACTTACTATATAATTTATCTTTAACTAGCTTTCATTATGTGTGATTTTAGAAACCTTTTATATTGTTAATAATTTTTTCTATGCACAATGACAATAATGGAGTTTAAAATATTAATTAAATCATTATTGGT
Organism: Pachyrhizus erosus; assembly: GCA_026544285.1. Taxonomy (NCBI): domain Eukaryota; kingdom Viridiplantae; phylum Streptophyta; class Magnoliopsida; order Fabales; family Fabaceae; genus Pachyrhizus; species Pachyrhizus erosus. The sequence continues at coordinate 4,097 of JAMLFT010000798.1, read as the reverse complement.
ATCATTTTAAAACAACTATTATAAAATTAATAAAATTATTACACATAACAATTTCTTATTGGACGAGAATGTAAGAAGCTTTTACACTATCAAAGCATACAATACATAGTACCTTTTATATGTCATAAACAATTAAAGATATTTGTGTTAAAATTAGTTAGCTCCATTGTTTTTGTTTAATATCGCACTTAAATATTATAGGTTGTAGTAGTAGAGGCCATGTGTTGTATATTTATAAATACTTGTATATATGACTTATGTAGTTTATATGCCAATATGACTCACCTTATAAATTTTCCATGTATTAATGCAAGCATGATAAATATTTTATTTGTATAAAATAATTGTATATTATTAATAGGATTGATGTTATGGCGTTGGCCATTTGACAATTAAAGTTCTACTAAAATTAGTTATATATCTAATTTAACTTGTGTTGTAATTTTTTAAGCTTTATACATGGTATTGTCCATCCTATCTCAATAAAAAAATGAGATAACTTAACTTGGTGTTAAATGGAATACTAGTTTAATATAGAAATGTATTTATGTGTGCTAGTATATTTAATGACAAAGGCTTTTTAGATGCTATTTTTCGATGATATTTTAAGAAAAATTGAGATTAACCTTATGTTAGACGGAATATTAGTTTAATTAAGAAATATATATTTATTTGTTGATATATTGAAGGACAACGCTTTTTGTGTAATGTTTACTAACAACTTTTTTATTATTTTTGTCATTTTATAGATTGTGTAATTAATTTTTTATTCATGTTTTCTTCATTTCTAATATTGTTTTACACTTATTGATGTAGTGGACGCCAAGCTTTAAGAAAACGACTTGAAGAGGTATACAAATTTTCTTATTGCTTGTTTAGATTTAAAATTTTATGAAAGAATGTAAATTTTATAAGGATATAACATACCAGGTTTGGCTTTTTAGCAAGAGGAAATTTAAAAATTCATAATAATCTCATTAGGTAATTTATTGCCTACATTAGCTAAATTAAATTTTCAACAAAATAGGTGGTAGCCTAAAATTCTTCATTGCATGCTTCTATTTGATTCTTGAATTTATATTTGCTTTTAGAAAATCGTTTATTTTGTTGAAACTAATTTAGCCTGTTTAGGTAATAAATTACCAAATGAGATTTTCTTTCTTGATCTTTTCAACTATGATTTCTTTCAAAATCTCCATGTACACATCTTGTGTTCTTCAATGTTGATCAAAATTCAATACTACCATAGTCAATGAGATTTATCATCAGTTGACTTTACTAATATACTTTTTTGGTGTCAGTCTATAAATCAATACCTTTCTACTTTTTATATTCTAATATAGCAAAAAGAAAGGTTGTTTCCTATTTTGCTTAGACAAATTCTTTTTTCACCTTTTGTTATTTAGCTAATATCATTATTATATGATAATAACAACCTATTTATTTTATATTTTTTAAAAATATTTCATGATAGAGTGAATTTTACATATATTGTATTAAAATGAGAACTTTTGTAATATAAATTTTTTAAAATGAAGAAAATTTATTATTCTACTAAAAAATAATTAGAATCAAGGAAATTCAATTGATATAAATCCGACCTCACTTAATGGACAAAACTTTGTCATTGTTGATGTTTCAATTACTCTATTGAAACATGTTAATGTGAAAAAATAGATTTTAATGTTACCTTTTGCTATATGGGTTACTCTATTATTTCAGCTTGGTTATGATCTCAAGGAAGATAAAGTCGACAGTGTGTTTTGCCACTTCAAGGCAATGGCTGAGAAAAAAAAGGTTAAGAACTAGTTGTTTTCTTTCCTCTATATAAGCTAATGTTGTGTGTGTTTGTATATAAGCATATCAAGTAAGAATTCTAAATTTAAGTCATACAATTATATATAAGTTATCATGACTAAAACTTAGTAAGTAGTTACATACATAATCACTTTAAAAAGTTATATTCATTTTTCTTTTAATCCTCATCATTCTTTTCTTTTATAAAAAATGATATATTATTAAAAGGATTTTAACCTTAGCATGGGTAGAACCATAATGTATAATACAAAGTTCTTATTTTAGCACAATCCCACCCATATAGAAAACCAAAACACCTCATTCTCAAATAAGATTTAAGATATCACAATGATAATTCAACAAATGTTAAGTCCATGTTAGTATACTTACAATAAATTATAAAATAACCTCTTATTGTTTTATTCATTTTCACTATTTATATACTAAAGTCAATTTACAGCACATAATACCTCTTAAAGAATAGCTACATACTATCAAGTAACTCTTAAAGAATAGCTACATACTATCAAATACATATCTTTATCATTTTTAGTAAAAAAAATATTTACAAACTAGAAACCATGATGAAAAATCATGGAAGAAAGATAAATAGAATAATTTTCATATTTATCTTCATCACTTTCTCCATGATGCATGGTCATTGTTTTTAGAGTAATTTTTTTCCTTTTCTTGACAACTTTTTCTTCCTCCTTGTGTCTACTCAGTTCCAACTTATGTTCACGTAATTTACCAAAATTGTAGCCATATTCATAGTTGTAAGGTCTTTCGATTCAGCTATGGTCATAACATTTGGTTTCCATGTTACATTTCAATACTTTGATGTTGAGCTCTTCTATTTCAAAGGTTTTCCCAAGGGCTAACAAGTAGTTAACAATGTGTGAATAGTTTTTGCACATTTGAGATACTTTCTCCAAGAAGCATTTTGAACATTTCATATTCTTGTATGAGAGTATTCTTCTTTGCTCTTTTGATCTCTATTATTCCCTCGTGTCTTACCTCTAGGTTATCCCAAATTTCTTTTGTGCTAATACAATAAAACACACACAAAATTTATCAAGTGTTAACGTAAAAGAAATAATAGTTTTGGCTCTAATATCATACTGAGCTATTCTATTTTCAGTTTCTATCCAAAATATGATTAATGCAATTGCAATAAAGGGTTCAAAATCCTTAACATTATGGCCATAATCACAATCTCACACCATATTTTAAAATCCTACAGCCATTGGAACCAATATGACATCTCTCCTAAGGATAAAGGTCATAGTATGACTCGTGATAGAGATGAAAGAAAGGATGAATGGCATTAGATGTTTTATTTTTGTTTCAAGAACAAGACAACAAAGGGAATTGTGCAAAGGTCTGCAACTTTAACCTTACATTAGTGTATTTGACTATGGTTATATGTTAATGGGAGGTATTTTACGATATTAAAAAGGAACAAGAAAGAAAGGAATGAGAAATTCAATTGGGTCTTATTTATTTACAATATGCAACACCGAGTTTGGTGTCCTTTCGTGTGGGTATGCCAAGATCCTAAAAGTGCCATGGGAACTTACACCTATAAACATCTTTGTATATTATATCAAAACATTAAAACAGTAAAACCTATCCTCAAGATACATAATTAGTGTAGAGTAAGAGATAAAACTTAACATTGGGTCTGACATTGTTAATGTTCCGAGTGGTGTTGGATTTATCATAGGTGTAAAAAACTTGTCTTCCTGTGTTGTATGTTAGGATGTCTATACATTTATATAATGGAAATATTTTATTCTTATTTTTTTATTTCAATTTTGGTGTTCTTAGGTTGTAACTGATGTTGACCTCAAAGCATTGGTATCATATAAAGTTTTTCATGCAGAACCTATTTGGAAGCTTGATGATTTACAGGTATATTAAATATGCTTAATTTTAAACTAGATGTCTGATGTAATGTCTTGAATTGCGATTAATTACTATTTACTAATGTAGGTGACCTGTGGAACTATGGGTCTTTCAACAACAACAGTAAAACTTGTTAATATTGATGGTAGCACACACATTGCTTGTTCTGTCGGCACAGGAGCTGTGGATTCAGCTTATAAGGCCATTAATCTCATTGTGAAGGTTTGTAGCTTACATGAACGTTTTTACTACCAAGTCCTTTTGATTTTAAAAGACTTATTGGACATCTTTTAGCATGTATAAGTAAAAAATTTCATAATATTAACTAATAAAAAATTATATTAGGTATGATTGTTATAATAGTTGTTATAAAAATTAACAAACTTTATATA
>JAMLFT010000797.1:0-36546 GCA_026544285.1 Pachyrhizus erosus | reverse complement strand
AGAAATAAAATTTAAGATAGTTAAATATTTTTTAATGTTTTTTTCTATTCAACAATCAATTAATAATTTATTAAACACGTATTCAGGGTGTTCGGAAAAAAAAAGGCATTCAGTGTGACTCCAACGTCCACATACTGTATTTGCATTCATACATTGAATGGATACCTGTAAATAAAAAAAATTAGAGTTATTGAGATTAAAAAAATACTACTATAAAAAATAAAAGGGGTATTTACAAATATTATATTTCATTTACTGATTATTACATAAATTTGAGGATGAATTAGAATAATTAAAGAAACCACTTCTTTACTAGATTATTAAATAAAAAAATAATGCAATATAAAAATCATAAAATAAGTGTCGTTGAATAAAAAGACAGAGAATTAAATAAAAAGATGAGCAGATAACGACAGTTTCATTTTTATTTGATTATTTTATTAGTTTGATCCTGGAACTTATAAATGAGTGATAATTTAGCTTTTAAAAGAATGAAAATTTAAATTTAGTATTTTAATATGTAAAAAGTGTGATAATTATATTTTTATTAAATTTTATGAAAGTATTTTATTATTAAATTATAATATTTAAGAACTAATTTAACATTAAATTATATTTTTTAAAATCAATTTAACATTAAATTGTATGACATGACATAATTATTGTATTTTTTATATATTTAATAATTAAATAAGAATTTTTATTTTTTAGATATTAAATTATCACTGATTTATATATTTAAAGATTAAAATAGTTATAAGAAGTGAAACCTCAAATTTATAATATAAAAATCAAAATTAGAATTAGAATTCAAATTTGTAAAGAAACTTTAAATGTTTTTGGGCTAACTTTAAAAGTCATAATCTTTGACTAATTGTCTTTGGTTTGGATGATTATCGAGCTTAACTAAAGCATCTTCCTTACTTGTGACTGCTTTATATGATTCCCTTTGGATTTTCAAGTTTCCTAGAAAATAGGAATGAACTATATTTCAAAGTGGCAATCATTTTTTTTTCTTTGGGATATTCTGTTTGTTGTTTTCTCTTTTTCTATGTTTGTTGTTTTCTCTTTTTCTATGTTTGTTGTTTGTGTAGTCTTTTTACAAACTGGGAAACGAATTCATGATGGTGTAAGCCACCTATAATATCCTGACTCTGCATATTGCATACATTAGGTCGAATCATGAACATAAATGTTTCCACCGAAACATTCATTCATTTGCATCCCACAATAAAATGTGTTGCACCACGTGAAAAATTCTTTTGTAAATTCGAATTAATTAATTACATGCCATAAAAAGGAACCTCATAAAAAGATTGCAAACAATTAAGTTGGAAAAGTTATATTACTACTAAAAACTCTGATTAATTAGCATCCTTCTACTGTTCTGCAATGCCCTCACAAACCTACTTTACATGTTATTATAGATTACAAAAGTATAAAAATGAGCAAGTAACTATGCAAATATTCGTATTTAGTCTAATCTGGTTGAATTTTAACCGTGCATATATGTCTCATTGTAGCATCGTTTGAACATAATATATTATCTTTAAGTTTGTGATGTGTCAAAAGTGAGAAGGTACTAACTTTGTATTATTTTTATCATTACATAATTATGGTTTCAATTAATTTTTATATAATATTTAAAAATTTTAATTTATAAAAAAATTAATAACATATTTAATTACATGTCATTTAAAGATTAGTTGAAATAATAAATATTTTGAATCACTAAATAATATTTTGTTAAAAATATTTTTTTTACGAGATTATGATTCATCTATAAAAGAACAATTCTACTTAAATCAAATAGGATTCCTCCAAGTAAATCCAATAACTTATTAAATAGTGGGATGATTTTTTTTCTGTAATATATTTAATAAATAATGATCTCTACAGAAATATTTGAGAAAAAAAAGGATCAAATTATTTTAATAATAATTTTTAAAAAAAATTATATTTATTATTTATTTTCTTACAATTTAATAATTAATATCGTGATACTTTTTTATTTGGGAAAATAAATTATACATACATTAGTAGTATAAAATAATCTTATACTATCATTTAGTCACAAACCATCACATATATTAACTTTTAAAATAATTTTTTTAAAAGTCATTAAATGTTAATTTTTTTATTAATTAATAGTATAAATTTGTTATATATTATTAGTATATAACCATTAAAATCAATATACTCACTAATTTTATGCATAAAATTAAAAGTATTTTCATTTCGAATGATAAAAATAAGACAACATAATAAAAAATTTCATCACAAAAAAAAAAATCATATTTTAAACGATAAAAAGTTATATATTTCATAGGATGTTTAAAACTAGTAGAGAATTATTTTTCAAAACTTTTGCTGAGTAGTGTAATAATTGTCTGACGTATATCTCTTAAATTGTTGAGTCGTATGCGTGGATATTCTATTTGCTTGTCAATTTTTTTTCATTATTTTCCAATCATAATAAATGAAATAAATAAGATGCACAACACTATGATGGATTTTACTTTACAAAAAAAAAATGTGCTCACATTAGTTATATAATATAAAAGCTTGAATTATTTCTAACAAATTGCTTCTAACTCACACATATATTTAATTATATAATATAAAAGCTTGAATTAATTTTAATAAACTGCTTCTAACTCTATATATGACTTTCTTCTGTATAAAGAGATAAGGGATGGAGCTGTGTGCTGCTTCCATTCACTTCTATCTCTGAGTATTTAAAAATAATCACATATTTAACTAATCCTACTTGAGATAAGTGAAATTAATTATTATGAATGAAAAAATTATTTTTAAAATATTTAACATAATTATATATTTATGACTCATTGTCGTGCTTGGTGGTGTATGAAAAACAAAAATGGGGTGGAAAACATCAACAAAACATGAAATTTTTCCCCTAAGGAAAAGGTCACTAGACATACCAATAGTTGAAAAATGAAGTAGGCATTGAAAAGAGGGACAATAGCTAAGAAAGGAAAACAGATTTGGACCCCTTGGTTATAGCTAGTCAAGTGATTCCCTTAAAATAATATACTGCCCTTAGCCATTTCATGGGCCACTTGTCAAGTCAAGCAAGCTCTCATTAACTGGCTAAGCACATTCCTTTCCTAAGCAATGGCATTAACTATGGACCCACTTTGACAATTGGCCTGGCTAGCTTGTTTCATATGGAATTATGTGGTTTTACTTTTAACTTTTAATCAACCTTTTATGAATGACCTCCAAAAAAATAAAATCAACTTTCTATGAGAACTTTTACACTTTCAAGTTATCAGCATTAAGCATCTTGTTAATAGTCACATGGAGGCTACCTGGTACAGTGGAAAAGATTTCTCTATATCAACGTTTATAAAAAGCATCTTCATTACTCTCTTTTTCTAATTTTTACTTCCCAAGACACGCTCTTGGATATGTTTAATGAATTAAAATAGCAAATGAGTTTGTCATAAATTAAAAAGTTAATTTTTGATGAAAATTTTTGAGTTAATTTATTTATTCATCAATGTTTGATAAAAACTAGTTATTGAACTAACTAATAAATATAAAGTAACACAAAATCACATATTTATACACTTTTATATACATTTTTTTATTTAGTAGGAAAAGCATATTTTTAGTTTATCATAATTATACAGTAAAAAAGGCAATTATGATTTTTATTTATTTTGAACCTTTATATTTTTTATTTAACGATCAAATATTTTATTAAAAATAATATAAGTAGTGTAATAGTTAAATTAAATAGTATATTAATTTATTTTTATCACAATAAATAATATAATATTTGAAAAGATATAAATAAAAAATTTCCTTAACGTATTAAGGGTAAAAATAGAAAAATAATAAGAATCTAAAAGTTATAAAGCACTATCAATATATAAGATAAGCTCGTGTATCAAATACATATATTTTGATCAAATAAATTATAAGCATGTTAAAATGATTTGCCAAACACACTTAAATACCGTTCTTCCTTCACTTACTTTTAGGAATCCACGTCAATTTCGACAAAGAAAATGCAAATAACTCATGACCCTCGATCATAAAAAAAAAATGAACTAAAAAAAAAACAATACTTTCCCTTGAATTTGCTCATCGAATATAACCACTTATTATAATTTATAAACCAAGTACGTTTAAGATAACCTTTCACATCATTTTCATTTTGGAGAATATATAATCTAGTGGGTCAAAATCACGTTCTTGAAGCTTTGACACAAAATACAATAATGCCACGACTCATAAGGAATTCAGTTGTAATAATTAGCAGTTATGGGTGCAATGTTAATGTCGATGGAATGGAATGGAACACCATGATTGGACCCAGCAACAACTTAACAAATAGACTTGTTATTGTTACTTTCTATATCATAGCTCTGTCATTTTCATTGGTACCACATTACCATTAAGCAGTTCTTTGCCCCATACACGCGTCATATATATGTAGTGAGTTAAATTTAGATCATACTACATAAATTACTGGTATTTAATGACCTGAAAGAGAACACATAAAATGAAGGTATATGCAAATATCAAACTATCAAATAACGACCCATTCGAGGATGAACAAGCCCCCACACCAGCATGTGAGGAGTACATCAAAGTCCAATGCTGGCTATGTGCATGCATCCCGAGGACAGTGGTGTTATTCATTTGTCACATTTCATCATAGACTTCATGAATACTTTCAATTTTATGTTTCAAACACCGGATAATTTTAGAGTGATTAGTCACTCTATGGGATTTTAATCAAATCAATAATTAGTAGTACAACCAAAAGGGTTTAATACACTTTGAGTTGTCACTTTTCAAAAAGTAAAAGGAAGTTTGACATATTTAAATTTTTTTCATTATTTATTTATTTTATCAATTTTATGTACTATTAATTAAAAGTTTGATCAAACTTTATTATTTTTAAAAAGTCTTAATGTAGTTTTTTTATATAATTTTTTCATTAGTGTTTATAATCAGTGATAATTTTAATAGTCGCTGAAAGAATGGAAAAACTACATTAAAACTCTTTTCAAAACAATGTGACATGATTGAATTTTTACTTAACAATGAAATAAAATTAAGTAAAATAAATAAATAATGTAACAAAAAAAGTAATTAAACCTGTATGTTTTTTTAGAAAAAGACCTTAGATTTTTTATTATTATTTTAATAAGTGCAAAGCCACGAGTTATGATTATGAGTTCAACCAACACTAAACAATCAAAGAAGTAAAACCAAATTAATGAGAAAATTGTTTTTTATCACTAATTCTAGAATTATAAAAATTTTAGTGATGATTTTTTTTTTAAAATTACACGTAAGTTGCTGTGTTAGTAATTTTATTTTTTTTTAGTGCAAGTTCTTATAAATACCTCTTAATTGAGAACAAATATTCAAATTTATAACACTACTTTTGAATGCAGTTATCATATGTCCTTAGCATCCTAAAAAAATTATTATTTCTATTTTTTTTATTTTATTTTTGTTGGCACTGAAGCTATAACTTTTAGTTGAGAGCATGGAGTATTGGTAATTAAATAGGGGTAGAGGGAGGGACAGGGAGGGAGAGAGAGAATATCATAAGTGTTTCTTACGAAGGTTACATAATAAAACTAACTCTAGTTAATAGAAGCACATGGCTTATACAGTAAAGCTTTTGTGCTAGTACATGATATGAACAATAAAGTCGTTCTAATCATTATTTTTTACGCCCAATGTATAATATGGTTTAATTTTAGAAGTATATATGAATGTGAATTATTTGTAAATTATTTAAACTCGAATAGTTAAATATTTATTTAAATTTATTTGTTTAATTATATAAATAAATTCAAATTTGATATTTAACTTTATTATTTAAATAAATCAAGTTCAAATTTTACAAACTTACATTAAACTCATATATAATTTATTTATCTTAATTAATGATAGAAATTTTATTATCATCTATTATTTATTATTTTATTATAGAAATATGCCACACTTTGTTAAGAGTTTTAAAATTAATTTTGGAATTTTTGTTTTGTGATTATCAGAAGCTATATATGAATTTTTATTTATTTATTGAATTGTAAAATTGTAACAATTTAGAATGTTTGAATTTTTCATATCACATGTTAAGTACATATTTCTATTTGTAAATTATCTTAGAATATTAAAATATTTATTGAATACTAAATTGATAAAGTTAAAATTAATTCAAGAATTTTTTTCATAAAAATAAAATTAATTAAGTTATAAATAAATTAAATACATTCAGTTTAAGTTTTATTTTTAAAAAAATAAGTCAAATTCAAATTTTTATATAAACTCATTTAAATAAATAAGTCAACTTTTTAATTAAAAAACCATTTTTTTTACACGTCAAACTTAAATTTTAAATGTTAGACTCGAATCAACTTGATTACACTCTTGTCCAATATAAAATTCGACCAACACTAGATATAATTAAGTACATTTAAAGCCATTAGATACATTGATCGATTATCAATTAAATAGTTGGAATTAATAACCAAAAACCTGTTTATGTGTCATGTAAGTAAGTGTTGAGTTTTTCTAATGAACCCCTTTGTAAATAAAACATTTGGAGATTATTTGCAAAGAAATCGTTGTCTCCAAAAACCCCGGGAAAAAAACTAGCTCTTGCGTGAGGAAGGAAGTGGTTTGTGAAACCTAAGCAAAGGTTGTTGAACTAGGTTATATTAGGAATGTTAAAAAGGCCAATGATAGAAATCTATTAGCAATGCGAGACAAACTATTGAGGTTTTGACGAGTAACGTATATGGTGAAAATTGAAGAAGATGTTAATCCATAAAAACTTGGGGAAAGACATACGTGTGAGTATTTGAGAAAGGTCAAAATTGAGGTCAAAGCTAGGCGAATAAAGTGTTCTTTGAGGGTGTATATATATATTTATATTTAAGAAAAGACTTCAAGATTGTGTTGGTACGGTGGTATGTGTAAAGTGTGGTTAGGTGTTTCTTACAATTGTGATTATAGGATTTTAACTCAATTTTAAGGTGAGAGTTGTTGGTGTGAATAATATAGTAGGTGATTCTAGGATAGAAGATTTTGATATCATCATCTAATTATAAATTTAGGATATAACTCAATTTTTTAAAAAAATTATGAGATAAAAATTATCATTCATTTATATACATTTATTTAACTTTATTTTTAATTAATATTAGACTTGTATTTTTTTTAATACAAGTAGTTTAAAAATTTATATTCTAAGACAGTATCCAAATTTATCTTTGATTTATTAATAAACTACTAACTATATAGTTTACCTATTAAGACTAAGTCTAATAGTATTGCTCGTGAAAGAGTTTATTAAAAAAATTTAAGTATAATATTAATTATAAAAAAAGTCAAAATAATGTATATTTGTTAGAGACAATTTTTATATAACAAATTAATTTTATAGAATTGAATTAAACATAATATTTTAAAAGTATTGACATTTATTGAATGATTAAAATGATATTTGTGTGCATTAATTATTACAAAATATGAATTGTTAGAATTGAATGTTTGAATCTTATTAAAAATAATTATAGTTATCAATAAAGTTCGGTGTAATTAATAGATAAGTTAGATGAGATATTATCGAAGGTTCAATTCTTAAATATGTATAAAAAGAATTTATTGAAAGAAACAATATTTTATTTTAGTGAGCCCTACATTTAAAAATTAATTTCCAATTATCAGGTGAGATGTATCATTTAAAATAAATAATATATATATATATATATATAACTTTGTTGACAATAGATTTCAGCAAATTTGCCTTCCTTTCATGAGTTTGATAGAGCACAAATCATGATCCCGTCTGCACAAGGATGGACTAAAATGTCATCTGAACAATTTAAGCACTTCATTGCATAATCTGAGAATTGTACTTAAAACTTGCTAGAGACGGTTATCTTTTACGGGATTCATCATACACTACTTTTTCATTTTCCCATGTTAAAATTCACCCCCACGTAAATAAACAAATGCATCTACTTTTTCTTCTAAAAATAAAGAAACCTTAGTGCCCATCACTTCATCCAATAACGAAGACAAACTTTCATACTTGAATAAGAATATAAACCATTTATCAAGGAATTTATTATAACACTTTTAGTAAATTATATACCCTCAGCTTTTGGTTATTAAGTCTCAAAATCAAATTTTATAAATAAAAAGGTGTTAAGATAATTGTATTTTCTTAAATAGATTCTCATTTGATTTGATTTAGTTAAATTTCAAAATAATAATTGTTTTAGAAAAAAATGAAATAAAACTTACAATAATGGATTTAATGGTTTAGTTGACTATTTTGTCTTCATATTTATGTTTTTAGTTCCTATGCTTAAAAAGATTATATTTTATTTTTTATGAGTAATTTTCATGTTTTAATTTTTATGTCTTTATTTTATAATAGTTTTGTATTGCTAGAAAATTAACTACTGAAACTAAAATTGCTTGTATACAAACTCAAAAATAGACATTTTAAATATAGAAATTAAAATGAATGGAATTAAATGATTCATTAAACTGAACTTAATTTTTTATTTTGATGGCCAAGCATAGATATATTGAATATTTTGCCGACTGTTGATTGACAAATAATTTCATCATTATTAGAATTAAGTGAAAAATAGAAAAAGAATCCGTTTGTTTGGTCTTCTCTGGAGAAACAATGGCCGGAATTGAGGAGGAATATATGTTTAAATTTGGACGGAATATGCAGAGACAATAAAGCAAAAGGAACATTTAGGACCCAACAAGAAAAATGAATTTGCGAAACGCCAAGAATTACGTATTCAACTTGGCTTCTCCCACCTAATTCTTTACTTTGATGTTGTAATTGAAGAAAGTGACTGGCCAAGAAAATTATGTGACGTACTTCCTTAAAGGACAAATGAGAAATGGGAAGTTCAAGATTATAGTTTGTTTAAATTGCCAAGAACTTCACAACCACTACCATTCCTCATCACTATGATGCCATTAATATTCCTCTCTTTGTGCCATATTTGATTCCTTGTTTACAACTATTTTTACGTTAATTGAACTGTAATTTATGAGAATAACTATACAACCTTCCTTGGTCTGCTTTTTATTTTCTAGATGCTGAGTTTAATAATGTCCCAAAGTGAAAATCATGCACCATATATTCATAGACGTGTTTATTGTTACTCCATTTAATTGTGTTTATTAGATGTTTTCAATAATGACCTTCATTTTATTTAATAGACAGAATCAATTTATTTAAAAAAATAAAAATGATGACGTTAAGTACGTGTGATAAAGAAAATATAAGTAAAATAAATAAATTAATTTAATGAATAATCCATATTTATCAGTTAAATTAAAAGAAAATAAAGAATAAAAATAAAAAAATAATTTTTTTAAAATTACTTACTCTTGACTCTTTCAAATATATAACATTCATATATTATAAAAAAATTACACTAACTATCATTAATATTTTGTAAAATTACATAAACATTTTTTTTTTAAGATTTACAATAACCTATATTTATGGGAGTTCGGTGTAATATTTTTCAAACAATTAAAGAGGATTATTGAAATGTATAAAAGAGTGTTAGTGTATATTTATAAAAAATTAAGAGGGATTAGCATAAGCGTATAAAAAAATAGGGAATGTTTATGTAATTTTACAAATTATCAAGAGTAGTTAATGTAATTTTTTAAATTACAAAGTAAACTACACTAATCATCCTGAGATCTCATGAAATTACACAAACATTCATTATTTATTTAACAATTGCAATAGTCTTCCTTGTAGGGAGTGTTAGGATAATATATAAGAAGTGTCAATATAATGTTTTTAAACATTAAAGTGATGTTAGTGTAACATATAAAAGAGTGACAATATAATATTTTAAAATATAAAGGGAAGTTAGTGTATGTGTAAAGTCCTTAGATATATCAAATTAAATAATATATTTTTTATTTTTTAATTATTAGATAGAAAAATTTAATAAATAATAATTAAACTACAATTTCACAAATGTAATTTTGACAAATTGAAAAACACAACTTTATCTTTATAAAACTTTCATAATGCCCTTAAAATTTTATTGAAGTAATCTACAACATAATTAATAACATATCTTCAAAACTAAAAATTTGTCTCATGAACCATTTGTGATCATGGAATCATTCATTAATATTGAACATTATTATATATGTGTGTGTTTAAAATAAAATCCTTCATGCGTCTCTACATACTTAATTATTCACAAGAGTTCATTGTACTTTCAAATATAAACTATATGTAAAAGATTATAAAAATTAAATATATGCTAAGTTACTATGTATAAACAAAACATATATAACTCAAAATATTAATTCTCAGTAGTCAAAGCGATATCTCTATCATCCATCTATCTCATTCGAACCAAACAATCAAGAACTCCTAAGAAGATCCTTGAGAAGTATTCTATTGTGGATCTTCCTTAAGAAATTCTTCAAGATCCTCCTCATTGGAATCATTCGATGTCAATGTCTTTAGATCACTCTCATGCTCACCATCTAGAATGTCAAACACCTGCATATTTAAACCTAACTCATTCGTAATATATGTCTCCAACTCCCCATCATCCTTGGTATCATCGTTAATAAGATCCTCTTCAAAAGAGTCGTCAATCTAGCTTTGTTTCTAGAAAAAGATAAGTGTGATACCATTAGAAAAAAAAGGAAAAACTTGATGATTAGGGACAGGATAGTCTAAGCCGGTAGCTCCTCAATGATCAAATGATACAATTGCAGAAAGTGAAGGAAAAGAAGAGAAAGATGTATACAACCTAAGTTGATCCGCATGGAAATACGATGACATTGACTGAGTGAATGATATGTTCAAATCAAAAGTCGAGGACTCTCTATACTTTATCATTGTAGATGTTATATGTAACCTAATTCTACCTATGAATTTATCTTCCTTAAAGTAATTATTGTGTTCTTACTTCCCGTCATGGAGAGTCACCCATAGTCGGTATGTCAGAATATAGCACAACATCTCTATCTAAAAAAATAAAGATGCATGGATGAGTTTTCCACCTCACATAAACAAACAATGCATACACATAAACACAAATTTTCTAAATTATTCTTTTTCGATCACCACTCGTCTTAAATTAGATTATTATTTTGACTTTATATCATATAGATCCCTTACCACTTAAACCCTTGAAAATCAATAAACTTACTTTTAAGACCAATGACTTATTAAGAGTTTTCCTTCCTTGGTACTTAGATAAGGGTCTCACCAATTAAAATTATCTCACTTTTGTCGGGATTGCCAAGTTAGCTTATGTGAAACTATTCACTCACTATACTTTATCACTATAGATTTTATTTGTAACCTAATTCTACCTATGAATTGATCTTCCTTAAAGTAATCAACGTGTTCTTACTCCCCGTCATGGAGAGTCACCCATAGTCGATGTGTCGAAATATAGCACAACATCTCTATCTAAAAAAAGAAAATAAAGATGCACGGGTGAGTCTTCTACCTCACACAAACAAACAATGCATAGACATAAACACAAACTTTCTAAATTATTCTTTTTCGTTCACCACTCCTCTTAAATTAGATGATTAATTTGACTTCATATCATATAGATCCATTGCCAGTTGAACCCTCGAAACTCAATGAACTTACTTTTAAGACCAATGACTTATTAGGAGTTTGCCTTCCTTGGTACTTAGTGATATGAACCTGATAATACTTAATTCAAGAATTATCTTATACCTACAATTTAAAGATCATGGCTAGAATAAAATGGATTAGAGACTCCATAAAAAAATGAATCACTTTTCTACACGTTTGAAATTGAAGGAGGTATTTAGCATTTATTAGGATATATTATCTTAATGTTTATTTTCTTTAAAAGGGTCATAATCTTATATTATATTTTAGGTAAGATTATGATTTGTTTAGAATATGTTTCCTGTTATTTGTTTTTTTAATTTCCTATAAATAGGAACCTATGTAAAGAAACAACTCATAGTAGCTTTGAATGAATTAAGTGTTTTCTTTTTTGTGATTACTTCCCTTCTATTCTTGGGTTAAAAAATTTATAGTGTTGGTTATATCGGTAAGTCTCGGTTAAGTTCACGTTTCTTTTTATAACTTTGGTTTTGTCAACAGGTCGCAGTTAGAGTCAAGTTCCTATTTCTATCCTTTACCTATTTTCAAGATGATCCACTAACTCAAATTCGTATCATTAGGTAAAGGTCTCACCAATCAAAATTATCTCGCTTTTATCGAGATTGTCAAGTTAGCTTATGTGAAACTATTCCCAACTTATTGTCACATCTCCAGGGTCCATCAACCCACGACTGAATAATCCACGAGTTCGTGTGACCTTCCATACTCCTAGAACATAATAGTGATCATCCGCACATGTGTACTTGTCAACATACAATAAATGATACACCTCATTTTCACTCTCAATGGTTTATAATTTGATATCAATCAATAATGATAGTCTTATTGTCAACGATACATTCTGAAGTGTCATGAATTCGCTCTCCTAAATGACACTTCACCCTAAAGGACTATTATATGTTTATAATATCTTATTTATTTTTTAACATAATTACTTTCATTATTTATGTATAATCCATCAAAAAAATATTATTTTTCTTCCGTGTGTCTTCACCAATTTAAAAAAAACTAAAACATTACAATCCACATCAATTTCCATTATTTCATTATGAATATCATTCATAATTTATTATTTTTAAAAGTCTTATGAATTTTTTTCATTATTATCAATTTTATAAATTTCACCTAAGTTGTACTTCTCTATATTCACTGCACACATATTATTCGTCATTCGTCACATTCACAATTATCTTACGCGTAGGCTTTAATTCCTATTATTAGTTTTTCTTCTCATTATTATATTCACACTATATGTTTCACTACTTTTGTAGAGAATAAATCAATTTACTTTAGATCACCCTATGTTATTAAATGCACTCCTTTTTTGAGAGTACATTTATCTCATGGCTTAAAAGCATTCAACTTTGCACATGATATCTAAGTATACAACACACATTGCTTAAGAGTTTTTTCTCCTGGTCTCTAAGGTCCAAAAATAAAACAATTCAAAAGTCAATAGTCAATAGTCAAATTCAATAATTAAATCATTTCATTATAATATAAATTAAGGTATTCTTATAAGGTACGACCATAAGAATTATCCAATAATAAACTTATAATCAATAATAATTGACATATCACTTAATCATTAAATATACACATACACATAGCATTAAAAAATCATTAATTATAAAAAATAGCAAATCATATCAATTGATCATAAAATTAAACAATCTACTTTTTTATTACATATTATTCACAATGAAAATTTCTCATAATTTATTTTTAACATTTATTATAATTTCTTTGTTACTTTCACTCATTTCCTTTTTTTTGTACTTCATAAAAATATTAAAATACCTACTCAAGTACAATGGTCCTAAATTTTTACAAAGATCATTTTACATATCTAAGAGTCTCTTATGATTTTTGTCAAGTCCAAATAAATTTGTTTACCATCATTTTACATTTTCTCAAAGTTACTTGTCAAAAATAGAACATTCGACTATTTATTTTTAATAAATACTAAAAATGTCCCATAAATTCAAATTTAACAAGACCAACAAAAATATAACAAAATCTCATACTTAAATACAAGAAAATTCATAAAGTATCCTCATACCCTAAGAATCATTACTATACTTCATTTTTCCAAAATTTCATCAAAATAATTTTCTAGAAGTTTTTTAAGGTTGTAAACATTCTTAAAAGAAAATTAACTTAAAAATAGTAAATAACCTTAAAAAATCCAAAAAATTATAGATGAACCTAGAGACCCTAAAAATTTCAAACATACTATCGTGTCATGTAGAATCACTTTGCACATGTTTTAAAAAAATAAACAAATAATAGTGGTTTCCATTATCCCTTTACTCGTTATTCCTCTTACATTATTTTCACCAAATCAACATAAAAAGTCATACACAAACAGAGTCAAATACACAGTAAACCTATGAAAATATCCATCAAATAAATTTGAGGTAAGGACCCCTCAAACCTCTTTCTCCTAACTTCAAAATACTTGACGATGAATGTTGTTGAAATACTTGGTATCTCCTCTATATTATACTTGAGACTCACTTTAATCCAATGGTTAGATATTTTAGGATTTGGGATAAAATTTCAAAATTAGAGATGAAAAAACAACTTTTGAAGAGAAAATAATGGTCTAGAAATGAGAGAAACTACAAATGAATTTCTCTCTTATTCCTACACTTAAAACACACAAAAACATATCCTAAACCCTCCTCAAATTCGGCGCCCCTCCCATCTCTCTATGTCTCTAATTGATTTTTGATTAGGTTCATATGAAGCTTAATTAAGCTAGGTTTAGACCCCTTTTAGTTTTTGAGTTAAATTCATCAGTAAAAATTTTATCGTTTTCACTTAATTTCATTGAATAGTCTATTATGTGTGTTTTCTATTTTAATTACTTATTTTTTATTTAATAATTTAATTAATTAATCTCTCATTAACCATTGTATATTTATTATTTTAGTTAATCATTTTTTATTCACAAAATAAATTTTATTATTTATAATTCTTTTAATTAAATACTCATCACAAAAATAAATTAATTAAAAGAACTATATTTTTATGGTGTTATAATAGAAATAAAAATAAAAGTAATGTTATATGTAATTTAAAAAAAGCTAAAGTGTGGATGTAATTTCCTCAAAAGTATATTACTACAAAATAGGATAGTTATCCTATCTCATCTTGATAATCAAATGTGTCCTAAAGGTTTAGAGTTGTTAAAATATATAAAAATAAGTTTGTTAGACTTTTTTTATAAAAAAAATTATTTTCAAATAGTCTTTTATAAACATTCTCAAACTTGTTCAAACTTTAAGAAAGAATGTGTGTCAAATAAATAAGATAAACTTTGACTTTATGTTTAGAAATTAAATTGAATCTATTTATGATGAACATTAATTTCAGTCATTTCTATCTCAAATCCATAATGGCAAACTTTTTCAATTTTTTTTAAGGTAAAAGTTATTTCACACTTGATATATTTTAATTAAATTAATGATAAAGATTTAATATTACACTATTAGTAGAATAAATCACACTCTTATTTCTTAAAAAATGTTAATATTACACTACCTCCTTTTATATTGAAATATAAAATTTAATCCATTTAATTAAATTTTGTTAAAGTTAATTACTTTTCTCCTTCATAAGAGACAAGAGTATTAAAATATTTTCCCCTCTTTAAGTAAATTACATTTTTTTCTCTTTTGAGATATGCAAGTATTGCATCGTTCTTTCCTCTAAAGTTTAAATAAATAATTTAATTTATTTAACTTGACATTACTAAAAAATATTCATCATAAAATTTTAATTAAAATATATGGTAAAATATTTTTATTTACTAAATTACCATTCATTCACTTAATAAATATTTTTTAGTAATGTCAAGTTAAATAAACTAAATTATTTATTAAATTGATAATTAAAAAAATTATGAGATAAATTATATATATGTCAAATTTCATATATTATATTAAATTTTGTAATAGTTATATTTTATTTAATAATATATTTTTAATATAAATATATTGATTTAAAAAGTTGTATATTTAATATACAAAAATTAGCATTATATTTATTAAATTTAATAAATATAAAAATTAATAATATATAAGAAGCATACCAATTTATTTAAATATTTATAAAGTATTATATTAATAAATCAATAAAATACTACCTTAATATTTATGCTTAATTTTATTTTACGTTTTATATATATTCACATATTATTTTTAATTTGTTTATTTTAAAATATATTTTTGAAAAATGATAATTTAAAATATATAATTAAATTTATCATAAATCAATAATTTTTTAAAATAATAAGTAATTGTAAAATTAGAGATAAATTGATATATATATATATATATATATATATATATATATATATATATATATATAATTAAATAAAATATTTAAACTAAATTTTATGAAATAGTTTTTTAAATAATAATAAAAATAAAATTTTATATATATATCATAGTAAAATGTAATATACTGCAATTGCTAAGGGAGGAGAGTGTTATTTTATCATAAGTAGAAATGGTGGTGTAATATTTGCATCTTTAAAGGGTTGTTATATTTTAAACCAATAATAATAGTGAAATTGAATCATGATTTCACTATTCTTTCTTTTGGATTTTTCTTCATGTCACATATGGATACTTTTGAAGCAAGTAGAGAAGAGATATACTTAGTTGACAATATTACAAATTATATTTTTATCAACAATATTTTTATGTTTATTTTAAATTTGATATCAAATATTTTTTTAGGTTTTAAGGTTGAATCACTAAACTTAAATCCTAAATCCTAAAAAAATAGGTTAGGTTGAATTAAGTTAGGTGATTCAACCCTTCAACTCGCATAACTCAACCTACATAACCTCCAAACCCAATGTGCCAAGAGGTATATTAGGTTAGGTTGACCGTTTAGGTTGAGTTTCTTTTTTCTTGTTGGACATTTTAATTGATCGTTTGACTAAATAATGTTTTATTAAACATAATGTATTGTAAATTATTATGGATTTCTTGTTATTTTGTTGCTTTGTTTTATATTTTTTTGAAAAAAGCATTTATATTAAGACAATTTAGTAAGATAATATTCTTTTGATTATGATATTATATTTAGATTAGTTATATATATTTATGTATTTTATTTATTTGGTATGTTAACTTATGAGTCATTCATTTTTCTTTTTACAATTGTCTTTTAAAAAATGAAAAACTAACCCACCCAAGTTAGGTTGAATTTTTCAGCATAATCTCAAAATGTGTTTAACCTATTTTTTGGCAAGTTAAGGACAACTCAGTTCGAGTTTACCATTTGACATCTCTACTTAGCATCTCAAAGACAAGGTGCATGTGTCTTTCATAAGCATCAAGCAGAAGATGGAGAGTTAATGTCCTTTAAGTGATCTTCAAGTTGGATATCATGTGAGAGAAACCACTTATATGGATTCTAACACTCAAGTTAATGATAGTTGGAATTAAAAGATGTTTAGGCTTGAAGTCATTTCTAATATGTGATTTTAGACTCTTTGATGTAGTGCACAATTTACTAAAGTTGACTAAGAAAGTCAACAGTGTTTGTTTTTTGACAAACAAGTACATTTTTTCATATGGAAATGGCCTTTTTATTTTGTGCTTTAGATTTTTTTTTATCATATTAGAGTTTTTCTATTTATATGCACCTAAGACCTTTTGTGATAGTAGACTTATTATTGAATTAAAAATTAAGGTTTTTTTTTATTCCTCAACCTCTTAGTATTCCTTCAAATCAACGAGTTGTTGAAGTATTTCTCCATTTGTATCATGTATGTTATATCACTTTCTTAATAAATCTTTTTACTTGTGTTGATAAGATAAAATAAGATAAGATGATATATATGAAAATATGTTATACATTATGAAAGTTATCTTTAAGGGAGATTATAAAAAATTTTGAGTTATTCCCAAAACTATTGAAGGGTTTCTCACCTTGTGTTGATTGTTTTTGGCTTCTATAATAGACTTGAACTTGTGAGTCAAGCTAGACTTGAGTTAGCTCAAGTTTGAACTGTGGTTTCAAAAAATTAGAAGAATTGATCCCTTTGAAAATATATTTTGGTTTTGAAGAATTATTTATCCATCTAGCATACGTCTTGTGTTTTTATCTAATGGTACAATTCCTTTGTTTTACCTATTTTGTACCAAAAGTGATGATGTGATTAATAAATGTCTTACAAAGTGAAAATGTGAATTAAAATATTTTTAATAATAAATTGGTAGTATAAGAGTCGTATATATTCTTTTGTCAAGAATTAATAGTGTTAATAATATAGAAGTGTGTTTTGTAATTTTATAAACATTAAAGAATTAATATATAACACTTTCAAATATTAAAGACTAACCGTACATTACCCAAACATTAAAAGGGTAACATGCTTTTTTTCCGTTTTGATTACTTGCAAATCTAGTTTTCATTATACTAAAAACATTGTTATTTTAATGGTCTTCTTTCTCACTCATTAACATTAATGATAAAATATATAACAAATAATTAATTTTTTAAACACAAATATATTTATAAAAAGGAAAAAAATTAGTATTTTTAAGACTAGTAAAAAAGAACGGATATGGTAATAGCATATGATTAAGGTTTTTTTACATTTGACAACTTATTCATAATACCATGGGTTATATGGAGGGATGTGATTTTTAAAATTAAAAGTTGCACGCTTTAATAAATGAATAGGAATGAAAAGTGACCACACTAACTAGAACCCTCTCAAAAGGATATTTGAAAATTTATTGGATGCTAGGTGAAGTAAAGAAAGCAATGAAATTCCAACACACTTTTTAGGTGAGGGTGGAAAAGAAAAGGGAAAGCTTTTTTTTTTTTATATTTGTTTTTGGGAAAAAATATGAAAACATAGAGCAAAGTAGACTCGTAACAATCAATATGGAACGGGAAGGTAGGTAGGAGTATCACCATATTCGATCCATTTCCTAGTTTCACACTTTGTTGTTAACTGTTTGCTCATTAGCTAATGCTATGTTTATAAATTTCCTCCCAAATGATTTTGTATCTAAGGCTTTCTTAAAAATTGACTAGCCGTTTGATTAACAACAAAATTGACCCCTTTTTTCTAACAACATGCTCCACACTGGATTCCATTGTGCATGGATTGGTCTAATGCTTATAAGTTCCCAATTTGATGAAAGAGATGCCTGCCTTATCCGAAAAGGCAACCTTTGGACGAACATTTTATTCTTATGAATAAAGACAGAATGAGAACTTGACTATAATTAGTTCCTTGGCAAAATATTTACCTTTTTTTACTTTATTTTAAAACAATTTAAATTTTATTTTAGTTTTCTAAAAAATTATCTTATTTTTGTCAATATAGTTTTAAAATATTTCTCTTTTAATTCATGATGTGTATTTTTAGTCTCCATTAATTGCTAATTATAAGGATTAAATAAATTTTTAATTCCTATAGAGTTTTATATTTCGAATTTTAATCTCTATAAAATTGTTTCTTTTTTAGTCTTTCATTTTTATTATTGATAATTAGTCTTTTGGGGATTAAAAATGAATAACAAAAAGACAAAAATTTAATCATACAAAGACTAACAATAAACGATGAACTAAAATGACAAAAAAGTTAAAAAGCTTAAAACCCAAAATCTAAAATTGTACAAGATCAAGAACTTATTTAGCTCGAGTTAGAACTACTTTAAAGATTAAAAATAGAGTATTCACAAATTAAAAAGATAGAAATCGGATAAAAGTATTTTGAAAGAGTTAAATTGAATTAACAAAAATTTATTGGAAAAAAATATATTTTACTCGTATATTAATCACTCTTGGGTTGACAGAGGCAAAAAATTAAAATGAGTATTTCTTATTATTTTGTGGCACAAATTAAACCCATATAAGAAGGTGACATGGAGAGTTAATTGGAAATTTGAACTCTACTTTTAATAAAATTTGTTTGTGCAAATCTTAATGATAATAATAAATTACAAACATAAATTAAGAGAATAAAAAGGAGATATATAAACTATCAACCTGTGAGTGGATGATTATGAGTAGGAATCCCACTATTAGTTGTGGAACTCAATTATTAATTTATAATTGCAAACACGTCTATGCAACTCAAACAAGCAGGGCAAAGTGTTAACACTCCTCCTCTCCACCAAAGAAAATTTAAGAGATGCAATATATTTATTCAATGAAGATTTGAGCAATGATTTCTCTACAAACAATCTTGAGTAGTACTAACTTTATTCATTTATTTTAATTTGACGAAAGATATATTTAACAAAATAATTTAATAAACATCTGTTTGCAATGCTTTCCCCAACAAAGGATAAAGATATGGATTTATGGCAATAGTTTACCCAACATAATGCCAAACATCTTATCTGAGGAGTGATGGGAATGAGCACAATCCTCATAACTCGTTGCTAATTGATTAACATGGTCAAAGGATTTGACTGGTTGTCATAAAATGAGAGAGGCAGAGATGGGTAATTTCATACCCCAACCTCTAATTTTTGTGAAAGCATTATGCAAAATTTAGCCATGGGCCTATACATATGCGTCAAGTTTTTATTGGCACTAGAGAACTAGAGATGGTCCTGCCCAAGAGGACTATTTGACCGCAACCCATAATTTTCTCCACAAAGAATGGCTCGGAGCGGATACCACGTGCTTGTTCCTATCTATATCGTCTCAATAGAGCAAAACAACATTAGTGTCAGTGAAGTACACATTCACTATTATTTCCTCTCTATTCATCAAGCTCTCAATTCATCAACATCCATTATTGCACGGATGAATTGACGAAACTGAAACCATCCAATCTCCCATTTTTTTAATTAATCCATCGCAAAAAGCTAGTGGATTGACCAAAACCAATTAAACTTTTATATGTGGGGAGAAATAAACTAAAGGGCTTGTAAGAAACAGATGTACATGTTCCCCCACTGTAATTTCCAAAATCCAAACCCTGTTTGATGTGATGTTTCCTTTTGGAAAGCATTATTAATTTTCTTACCAATTGGGTCTTCAATTCACCGTGACAAACAAAACAAGTTGATATTGTTTTGGCATCAATTCACAATATAATATAATTAGTTAAATACCCATGTAAGTATACATGTATGTTAGCAATTAATTGCAAGCAAAGAAGCATTAGAATGACAATAGCAAGTCTACAAGTATAGGGACAGCAAGGCATTGTCTACACACAACATGAACGGGGGGTAACTTATTTTATATCCAATCTAAATCTGAGTGAGAAAAAAGAATGGATGTTTCCTAGGCATGCATCAAGTTTGTCTAGTAAAGGGAGGTGGTTGAGGGCACATACATCACAAAGTGGATGATGGCTAACATGTGATTAGGAGCTTAAATGTAAATCTTGTCTCCGTGTAACGGTATAGGGATACACTTATTTTATAGCCTACACGTTATAATCTACGGCATCACATGATGTACACATGTATTGGCATTTGGCAAATAGCACCACACACATGTTCTCTCAGTGTGTTAAGAGTTAGATGTCTTATCTCCAGGGCTTTTACATTGAGTCAAGGAGCTAGATAATGGGAGTTGGTGAGTGGACATGTTAGTTGGATACCAAAATGAAGAGAATGTGATAAAGTTGTTGATTAAAAGTCAACCCGGATGAAGATACCTATGGTTTAGCTAAAACACTAGAATTGCCCGTGTCAAAGCAGGAACTGTGGAGGGAGAAAGGGTATCACGGGCCAGTCATAAACAGCATACGCCATACCCATACTGTGCTGCCAATGCCAATGCAGATAAATATATAAGTGGTGAAGGATTAGGATTTTCATTTTTTATTAGTAGGAATTGTACTTAAACGTTAAGAGTTATAATAACTCATCCAAACTGTTTAAGTGAGTTAAATTTCTTATCTTTTTTATAAACTGATTCGATATCTCCTAAAGCCATCAAAATCTTATTTGTAGATAACTTTTTTTATAGAAAGATCTCCTAATACTCAAACACCTAGATGAATTGCTATACTTAGCAAATATCTAACCACTACACTGGGTACAAATTAAATAGAAGATATTTTGAGTTACCATGAAATGAAATTGATATCAGAAAATTATGTGCTACCTCCAAGATACTTTTCTTAGAAGTTCAATTAATTTATGGCCTTATTTATTATATAGACGTTCACAATTTAAAATTATGTAAAGAAACATGCATTAATATTTTATTTTGTCATGGCTTGGTCAACATTCAATAAAAGAAATGGTTTCACCATAAAAATGGATTTGTTATACGCTTCTGATTTATGAACACTCTTACAGTATTTATGTACATATTATCATACATTTTGTCACTGTTCACATTGATCACTTCTCTCTCATCTTTCCTTATGCCTTTCTAGGTGTCTCCACCTCCAAATTATCTCTACCGAACATTTTCCATTGCTATAAAAAGGTCACACATGTACCATTGCACTAAATTTGCCATTGGCTCTGACTTCCCGCGTGGATATTAAGAATAGAAACAACCAAAATACGACTCCCACGTATTTCATTTTGCCACATATACTTTTGCTATATATATTTTTAATCTTGCAAACTCTTAAATGATGTTATAAAAATACGACTAACAATAATAATACTCTATAAATATCAAACCAACCCTTTCAAACTGTATGTTTAGAACATCAAAACAGAGAGTTCAGCCTCACCTTCCAGTATTGTGTTCCCATTCCAATACTCAATTTGGTGAAACAAAAACACACAATGATCTTGACATAGGACCACGGATTATGTTTCTTTTTCTTTTTTCTTTTTTTTTTCTGGTACAGGGGACCATAGTAAAGTAGAAAACAAACACACACGTTTGTGGATCAAGTTTTCCCCTACGTACAACTTGGGAGGAGGAGTCATCGTCGTCATCGTTCATGATGTGATAATGGTTCCACAATAGAATGCACCCTCGCGTGTGCTTCCTCTACCCTTATATAAAGCCACGCACCTACACTTACATCAATTAACCGTTCATTCATCCAAATTCTCAACTCAAGCCTTGTGGGATGATAGAGAAAACACTGTGTGAGAAAAAGGAAAAAATGGAAGGTGAAGAAACTGAGATGAAACAACAATCCAGGTTCAAAAGGATTTGTGTGTTCTGTGGTAGCAGCCCTGGGAACAAGAGTAGCTATAAGGATGCTGCTATTGAGCTTGGGAAAGAGTTGGTAATGTCTCTCTCTCGTGTTTCTTCTGTTATGACATGTTTCTGCTAATTTGAAACGCTGTTTCCTAATGCCAACCTTGCTTTGTTCAAAGAAATTGAACTTGTCATGTGTTGTTTTTGTTTCATCCTTCTATTTTGGGTGGTCTTGTTTTGGTTTAAATGGTCAATTAAACCTTTTGTTTGGTGTTTCTTCGTCTATTTCATAATGCCCCACATGGTTTCCTTCATCCACATTTCAAATACATAAGCTCCTCAAGGAAGTAAGGAAAAAATAATTCTCTGATTCTTCATAAGAAAGAGAGAGAGGGAGGGAGAGAAATAATTCAAATCAGTTTCTATGTTTTCTCATGCATATTTTCCAGTATGGTCTATTCAAAGCATCTATCGTTCATAGTTTCATAGAGTTGTGTTAAGAGCATATGAAAGAGTACCGTTGTTAAATTATGAACTTAAATTCACTTCTTTGAATACTTTTTGGAATCTTGAAAAGGTGTCAAGAAATATTGATCTGGTTTATGGAGGAGGCAGCATTGGTTTGATGGGGTTGGTTTCCCAGGCTGTTTATGATGGGGGTCGCCATGTAATTGGGTAAGCAGAATCTTAGTTGTGATTTAGTATTTGTGTTGGTGGTGGTGTTATGTTGGATTATTGGATATATTGTTAATTTCAATTATTTCATGTCATGATATTGTCTGCAGAGTTATTCCCAAGACACTGATGCCAAGAGAGGTAATGTTAAGATGTTTTGGAGGCACTTCATTCATCATGATTGCAAATAAAAAGAAAATGACCAAACAGCTACCCAGAGAGAGGGAGGAACACAGAGAACGAGAGACACAGAATTATCTACATACTTTACCTTTCGACCACAATATGCTTTTCTTGTTCCAATGCCATCAATCCTCTTTAGACAAATAGTTAATGCCGTTTATATAATGGTTTTTTCTTTTATAACATTACTTTTTAAATAAATAATAGAATTAAATATGATTTTCATCTTTAAAAAATCGTTTTTATTTTATTTTAGTTTCTAAAAAAATATATTTTTTATTATCAGAAGTTTTAAAACATCATAATTTAATTCTTGTAACTCTGTTAAAAATTTTGTTAAACTATGACTCGATTAATTTATTCTAACGGAATTCACAGTCCTTATAAAATTTAAGGAAATTAACAGAGTTGCAATTTAACAACTATTCTTAATGAAGTTAAAAAAATATTAAATTATAATATTTTAAAAATTTTAAAAATAAAAATATAATTTTTTTAAGAACTAAAATCAAATCAGGATAATTTTTTCAGATATCAAAATCATATTTAATCCTAAAATAATAAATACATTTATAATCTAAAGAGTTTTGATAATATTAATTAATGAAAAATTATCATATATAAAAGTTTTATTAATTTTTATAATAATTATTTTAAAAATAACTTGTAACATAATTTGTGATGAATTGATGGAGTAAAAATCTTATACATTATATTAAACTCTTATTACATTACTGATTTTAATACAAAGTTATGGATTTCTCTCCTTTTTATAAAACATTGTTACACAAAATTAATGTACAAGTAATGTCTGTCTTTAATGAATTTGCACCTTGCTTTTGTTATCAGAGTGTATGGATTATGCACTTTGTCTTTTTTTGGTGATTCTTATGGGTTTGAAAGTGGGACTAATGCTTGCTTTTCACGTTTGATTTGGTTTCACATTTGAGTGTCTTTATAAACTTATCTATCAATACACCTGGCAACCTGGGGTCATTCCTTCTGAGCAATTTTGTCCCTCTCTCTCCAAGTTCCGTGTACCCTCCTTTGATTCTTATGGCAAGCTTTGGTTTGATCTCCATTTTCTTATCATTGATCAGTAACTTTTTTGATCTTTCTTCGTTTGGTCTATTGTTTGGTTTATCTCCCGAGGGAAGATGTCAAGCTATACGATTTCCACTTGAGCCCACTTCTGCAGCACTCATCATTACTCCTCTTCCATTCCTATCCATGCATTCATTCTTGCAAGACTCACACTCACACAAAACCAACCTCTTCTTTATGGTTTCAGTGATAATTTGGATCCATTTGGGTTTGTGGCTTTTTGCAGATTACTGGAGAGACAGTGGGGGAAGTGATGGCAGTAGCAGACATGCATCAAAGAAAAGCAGAGATGGCTAGGCACTCTGATGCCTTTATTGCCTTACCCGGTTCGTACAACATGGTTCCACCAATATTCCCTTCTTTAAGTGTCACATATCACTAAACATCTATTCAAGATTATATACACTATCTAATTTACATAAAACAAAAACTATATCTTTTAAATGATTAACAATCATCAGGAAAAAACAAGAAACACCGACGATGCATTATTAAGCTGTTTCTTTTCTAATTTGATTTTGTCTGGTACAATTTTAAAAAAAAAAAATAAACTTTTTTGGTTTATTAAAAATGTTTTTTAAAGAAAAGTAATTGTTTCTTTAAACTTAAATGACATATAAATAACTATAATTACCAAAGCAAAAAGTAAGTGCTACTCACTGTATAAATTCTGTTATTATCATGAATGAAATTTTTTTTCTTTATTTTTAAATAAATATTGATTCTTGATGATGTTACGTATCAATAAATGTACACATATGACATGTCAACTGTAAATCATTATGTGATAGAATGTCATGACATTAAAACTCATCCATAGGTGGTGTATAAACATGTTTGAGACGAAATCCACATGATGCATATTTCAACCTACCTGATGCTGATGCACTACTTTATTTGTGCACTACACCAATAAAATTGTAGATGGGATCTAAGTTTAAAAACATGAAATCGATTGTCCATGTTCGTTAATTCAGTGTAAAATACTCCTCCACCAGTTTTCTGTGTTTAAGTGATGTGTTTTATATAGAGTTATGCTATTTTCAGGTCAAGTTATATATATTACTTACCCATTTACAAGAGTATTTATAGTTGTATAACATATATTAAGATTCTAATTGAACATGCCTACATTTTATTTGTTTTGTTTAATTTTTTGTGCATCATCTAATTTTTTAAAAAAAATAATCTCCTTTCAAGTTTAGGAAAAGGACCCTACTGTTTTGAAAATAATTATAATTGATAAAATTATGGTGCAAAACTGTGTTTTTTTTAAATAAAAAAACTGAATTGAATATAGAATTTTTATCAAGCCTTTTAGGCAGAAAATAGAAATTGAGCTCAGATTTGAATTTTCACTAACACACGAGGAGATCCACATACAGGCATTTACGAAAAATGATTTTTTCTTATGCCCCTGTCCAGTGTCCACCCAATACGCACATCACTTTTATCCTTACAGAGAGAAATTTAAATATAAACATATTTTGAAATATTTTACGGGTTTTCTATTAGAAGAATTCTATCAACACTCACTTTATTATTATTAAGCAAAAATTAAGACTCGTTAAAAAAAGACTGTATAAAAAAGGAGTGAGATTTAGTTAAAAATGTTAATACACTAAAAAAATTATTAAAATAATGTGTATTATATTGATAACATTTTTCCTGAAATTATGATTTATTAAGTATGCTTAAATTGAAAGATTAAAAAGCTAAATGTAGAAGGGAAACAGTTGCCAGATTTATTTTTATAAAGATTACTCACAGGCCCAAGAAAAAGAAAACCAAATGCCCCATATCGTTTCTTTCCCTTTTTTGATTCATAAACTGTAAATACAATTTAGAAAAACGACAAGCATGGCCAAGAAAACAATTAACAGAGAGAAAAAATAGTGCAATCAAAAAAATAAAAAATAGATTTTAGAAGAAAAATTAAGAATGTAAAGAGAAAAAATTAAAGAAAATATGGAATTTCTTCAGCAGCACGTAGTTGTTGTTGGTCTACTCACCCAGGTCTGACCAAGCCGTTGTTAAAAAATATTTTCATCTCGTAATTTTGAAACTTAACTTTATGTTTATATGAAAATTTTGTGGGCTTAAACAAACATCTTTTGAAGTCATTAAGTATGTAGAATTTTGAGAAACATATAGAACTAGAACTTTAATTAATGATGATGCATGTCCTCATTGTGTGTGAAGGTGGCTATGGGACACTTGAGGAGCTTCTTGAGGTGATAACTTGGGCTCAGCTTGGCATCCATGATAAACCAGTAAGAACCCTTTTTAATCTTCAAAGATTTAGAAAGAGCAAAATTCCTACTATTAAGTTCTAGAATTATACTTAAGAAAAATGTTGTCTCTTTTTTTTTTTTTAATGAAGAAAATATATAATTTCTAAACCAAGTTAATTATGGTTTTGGAAGGTGGGGTTGCTGAATGTAGATGGATACTACAATTCCTTGTTGTCTTTCATTGACAAAGCTGTGGAGGAAGGCTTCATTAGCCCCAAAGCTCGCCTCATAATTGTATCAGCCCCATCCACAAAAGAGCTTGTCAAAAAGATGGAGGTAATAACAATCCCTTTTTTTGAATCTATTTAATTAGAAACCTATAATATGCATGCATGCTTCCATTCATTCATTATAACTGATATGGTTTTTGTTTCATTGTTATAGGAATATTTCCCACAACATGAAAGAGTTGCCTCTAAGCTAAGCTGGGAAACTGAACAGATAGACTACTCCTCAAATTGTGACATGTCTAGGTGATTAGATGATTATGGAAGAATCAGGTAGAGACAGTCCTTAGTTTAATGGTTTAAGAGACTACTACTATTATGGCCACAATTTCCTCAAGCCAGAATTCTTTTATGCTATTGCAATTACTTGTTAGTGTAAACTTCAGAACTGACTTCAATCTAGCTGTGAAGCCTGACTAATTTGCTCCATGTGAATTCTGGTTTTTCAAAACATGGTAATTGTAAGATTTTTGTTCTCTTTCTTCCCTTTTTACCTTTCCATTGTGCACCAAAGCCTTTGTTGCATTAAAGCTGAACCAGAAACTTTTTTCTTTCCTAGTGGGGACCCATTTGAGCATGTTTGACATAGAAGTTACGGTTACTTTTCCACATATAGACAATGGATACCCCTACACTGGTATTTATTTTTGTTTTTAGAATTAGTGGGAAATAATTTGGACATGTTTGATATGAAAGGTATTGTACTTGGATGAAAAGCATTCACTCCAAAGTTGGCGTATACATCTTTGGCCCATCCAAGTACTTTAAACCACTCTTTTTACATGTGTTTGATTCATATTTAAAGACTTGACATTTTAAGATGCACAGTAACTATTCCTAAAGTACGTAAAAAAATATAGAATTCTCATGGCTATAGTGATTTGCTTAACCATCAACATGAAATAGAAGTATTAGTCAATCGTCATATTAAAAAAAAAATCTTTTCTACTTCGTTCGATGATTATTGCAAACACAAACCATTTAGTTGAGGGTCACGAAAGGAAAAGGAGAAAAACATTATGTCCATTCATCTCTCTTTTAGAGATTAACAAAATTTCAAACCAATTTAATTAAATACAGTTGACAGTTTGGGTTACTCGCAACTATTAATAATGACACAATTATAGCCAATACAATGAAGTTGTTTCTTCGTTATTCTTTGTGACATGCGTGGACCATGGTGTAACATTATACTTCCTCTGTTTCTTTTTAACTGTAGGATGTTTAACAAAAAAATTTTCATATTTATGTCATTTTCAAATTTTAAAACAACTTGATTTTTTTTTTATCAATTATTTCTTTATTTCCATTAATTATTTTACACATATATTATAAATTTGAATAATTAGTAATTGAAAATTTAAAAGTTAAATTGATTGATTATTGGTCAAACATTTAGTGGATATTTATGTATGTTGAGAAAAGGCCACATCTTGATGTAATTCTTCAAATCAAATTTTTTGTGGTAAAAATTTTCAGATTAAGAATTATAGAGGAAAATTTATTTTTTTTAAATCGCATTATTTAAAAAAAAAAATTTTTTTAAAGAAAAGCTTAAGCGGATAATAGAACCGTTGTTTTGAAAGAAAAGAATGACATTTTGTTTCGAAGAAAAAGAAAGAGAAATCCGTTATAATTAAAATGCCACAAATAGTAGACTTTATTAAAGAGAGAGAAACAATGCAGTCAAACAAGTAAAATAAGAAGGGCGTAATAGGGAAATTACTTGTAATTTTATAAGATATAAAAAATTAAATGATTTTTTTTGTTACAGAGCAAAAACCTTAAACGACTGTAAAGGAATAAATGGAGTGTTAGATAATGAAAGTGAACAACATCAAAAGGTGGTGATTTTATAACTACATTTTTTATTGGGATTTTATAACAGCATTGCAATCTCATACTTCACCACAATGTCAACAGTAATTTGGCCTAAAAAAATTAAAAAGCCCACAAATAATATATTCTAGAATTTGAAAAAATAAAAAGTTTAAAAAAATGAAATATTTAGTTAATTCAATTTATCCAAAATCAAAGCATTCAAAAATGTAAAAACTAACTAAAAAATGATCATACATAATCAAGTCTTGAATAATGATATATTGATAATTTGATTGTTAAATATATTGATGAAAATTATTTATGATAATATGAGTTAGGGTTACACATATTTATTATAATTTTTTTTAGTAACTATGTTATTGGTATAACATATCCATCTATTAAAAATACTGATTAATCTTTATCGAAAAACTTGAAGGATCACCTTTGATATGGTTATTATTTTTAATCACATTTTTGTATTTATAAAACTCAAATTCAAAACTTTATTTAAGAAAGTCAAATATAGGACTATTCGAACCGACGACTTGTTAATACACACCTAACATATTAATAAAATTAGAATATTATTATTTTATTATTAGTATATGTATGATGGATTGGATTAGATTAATTAAGTTTAAACCTTATTAACTCGATATCCAACTTAATTATAATGAAGTAAGCAAAAATAAACATAAACTAATTTGATGATCCAACTCGACTCACTAAAATAAAATTGGATTAGCTTGAGTTTATCTAGTTTATGTAATCATCAAGACTTATTTAGATCAATCCTATTAAAAATAATCAATCCATTTAACAAGCTATATATATCTTTAAAATTCACATGCCTATTTTTGTTTTGTATTAAGATGTTGTTTTACACCAAGATCTTGCTAACCATTTTATTTAGACAATGGTTAAAAAATCAATGATATGAAAATTTTATTAAAAATTATATTGAGGATACATGAGAAATTGTCGTTACGTGTCTTAATTATATTTTTTTAATAAAAATAGTTTACTTTTAATTTGTTAATCAGTGCCTTTAAAACAATCATTAAAAATTTCTTTATATTAAAATAAGGGTTTTTATTCTACACCACTCCTTATGATATAATTAAAAGTTGTTAGTTTATGTGATAATTAATTTAAAATTTATATTTAGGATGAGTTTGAATTAATTAATAATATAAAATTTTCACAATAAAAGTATATAAAAATTGAATATATTTAAAAATATTTGTGTAATGTATGGGAAAATTGTTATTTATTAATAATGAAGATTTTATTTTATTATAGAAGAATAAATTAAATAGAAATAATTTTTGGAGGTATAAATTCCTTTTTGATTCCTATAATTTTATGATTGAACAATTTTTATCTTTCAAAAAAATTTATTATCATTTGATCCCTCATATTTTTAAAATTTAACAATTTTAATTTATCATTAATTTTTCATCATTTAAAAAAAAAAAATCGATGACATCCCATCTAAGTGATGATGTGACAATTCAACACATATGTTAATATAACATTGTTAGTGTGTTAACTAGATAATAAGGACCAAATTTTGGACTATCGATATTATGTTGATATACATATCAAACTATCACGTTATCACTAAGTGAATGCATTTGTATCATTTCATCATTTAGATGTCATATTAATGATTTATATTAAAACATTAATGACAAAAAAATGATAAACTAAATTTATTAAATTTTAAAAACGTGAAATACTAAGAATTGTTTTTACAATATCAAAATTGCATAATTGTAAAAGTATAAAAACCAAAAGTAAATTAAGTTATTTTAAAAATTGGTGAGAAAGTTATGAAAATAAAGTATTTAAACTACATAATATAATCTCTATGTTTATTAATTTGATAAGCTGTGTCAAAATTTAAAATTTAAAACAAAAAATTTAAATTATGATTGACTATATTTAAGTTATTATTTAAGAAGAAAATAAATTATAAAAAAAACATGTGATATATATAGTGCGTTAAAATTAAAATATCAGAATTAAATTTAAATTAGAGAATTGATTGAATCCAAGTGTATATTTAAAAAATAGATTTCTCCAACTTCGTATAATGTATCAAGATTTAAAATTCAATTCAAATTTAAATTAATATTAAAAAAATAATATTTGAGAGAAATAAAATATTACATAACTTAATAAAAATTAATGCAAGTCTTAAAAATTCTTACATTTAAAAATGATTACTTAGATGTATAATAATACAAGTACGTAAAATGCAACTGGGAAAATTGTCACAAGGATATTAAATAATTTCATAGGGAAGAGATAAAGAGATTTTGTAAGAAGAATGTGAGGCAATGGTCAAATGGTTTGAACATTTTTATTTTTATTTTTGGTTTAAATGGTTTGAAGATTTTGTTTAGGTATGAATACACTTATTTCATAGTAAATATGAAATTATAGTTCATTTAAGACCAGAGATTCTTCCCTTGAGCTTGAATAAATTGACTAATATAAATATCGACCTAACCCACACATTGGTATATAGTATGTACTCCTTTGAATTATTTCTAATACTATATATGGTTATGTCCAACGTCCTAACATTTTCACAAGGGCCAACTATTGCCTATGTGGTTTCCACCACAGTAGCTCATGCCTATCCAAAACCCCCCACCAAACGCCATTATAATGATACCCAACTCAAACATAGGAATGGGAAGGAGATTATATACACCAATGTTGACTTTCTTTATGAGTTTCAATAGATCCTCACTGGCATATTTTGAATGAAATGAAAATCATTATTAAATTATACTTGTTGACTTTCTTGAAGAGTTTTAATAAGTCCTCACGTGCATACTTTGCAATGTAAATCATTGTATTCTTTTTAAACAATGTAAATAAAGCATTGTGTGTTTATGTTTATATACATACATGATACTTATATATATATAAAGGAAAATTTATTTTAATTTTAATTTTATTTTTATTTGATTTTATAATTTAATTATACAAAATTTAAATGATAAGAGAAAAAGCTAGAATAAAAATAAAAAATAATAGTTGAGATTTTTTGTTACAATTAATAATAGTTGAGATCTATAGAAAATATCTAGTGATGACATGAGGAAAAATAATCTTGACATGGATAGTCAATATTACTTTATTCGAATTCATTCTTGATTATTTATTTTAATATTTTAATAATTATGTATTGTTAGTGTAAATTTTTTTATAATTTATTAATAAAAATTTATTGTTAGAATGACTTTTAAAATAATTATTATAAAATTAATAAATTTATTATATATGATAATTTGTTATTAAATAATAATATAAAATTATTTTATATTATTATTTTATAATTTTTTTATTTATTTTAATTGTATAATCATTATTTACTTTTCACCTACTACACTTTTGTACATGTGTTTGAATCATGGTATTCTTAAATCTTCATGTAAATCAAGGTGTCTTTTGGAAAAAGAATTTTTATTAGGTCTTTTTTACTATAGCTTTACACAAAATTAGTGTTTATATTTGAGCAATACATAGTAAAAATTAAATTTTTTAATTTGATATTTTTAGTTATAACCTACTTTTATATATGTGGTATTAAAACTTTTACTAAGGTTGTGACATGAACTTTTTTGTTATTTTTTGAACCTATTTCAATTGATTATCTCATTTAGTTTTATATTAACTTTCAATTTATTTCATGTATATTATTTTTTTATATTTTTAGTCTTTAACCTTTAAATATTTTTATTAATTTGCTAACTTAGAAATATTTTATAAAAAAAAATTATAGGTAAGTTTGAATATTATATGTGAATGATTAAAAGGTAAAGGGACTTACAAATAAGTAAAAATCATAATGATAAATAAATATTATGTGAACATATGTTTTTTATTTTCTCTATTTTAGATTAATATATAATAAATTAATTTTTTTATAATTGATTAAAAATTAATGTATTTCCAATATATATTTATTTAAATATTTAGAAGGATAAAATAGCTAGGTACCAAGTTTTTAAAAATTAAAATTTGAAAGATTAAAAACATGAAAAGGTTAATACGCATATACTTAAAATAAATTAAAGAAATAATTAAATTAAAAATTTCAAAATATGTCATATTAGTACTTTACTAGAAAACTTTTAATATTATATATAGATATATAAATAGATATGAAAGATTAAGATTTTACTCTTAATGTTCTAGTTCTTGTTACAGTTGACTCTAGACTGGTGTAATTGATATTCTCATTTCTTTTTTTTTTCTTCTTATATTGCTCTTCATTTAAACTTTAATATAAGATTAATTATAATTTTAAAAATTAATTTTTAGGTCCAACAAATAGAATTAAAAATTAATATGGTTGATGTTGAACATGTCATCAATTTAATTTACTTGTCATTGATTCATCAATCTAACATCTTAATCGAATTGAGAATAATCTAATTTTTAAATTAATGTAAAGAATAGTTGTTGTAGCAAACAAAACTAATCATGCTCACTATATCCGATCATGAGAAATATATGAACCCCAAAAGGCCACGTATGGATAGGTGTTGTGTGATTATGAAGAATGGAATCCCCCAATGCCTATTCTAATTATTTAGACCTAATTGACTAATAAGTAATAACTAATGTCAATTAGGCATTTAGCTAGTTGTAACAGTCAACTTCATTGCTTAATCCAATATGTAACTTCTTTTCTACGCTCGAAACATTTAACATCTACCCTTATTTGTCACATTCGATTAAGGTTAACCCCATGTGTTGATCCTTCTTCTCTCTCCACTCTCCATATTCAACTTCAATGGCAACTCACCAGAAAAGGGGGAAAATGAAAATGAAAATTGAAAAAATGACTAACCGATTTTGATAGGAAAAAAATGATGTGTTCCCATTATTCCAATACCTTTTTTTTATAGCCTAAGCGACCAAGATACATTTGAATTCTCTCTTGTACAAGCGAACCAAGCCATGAGTTTCTTGCGTAGAACCCGCCTAAGTTCGGTGATCAACCATTAACAAAAGCTTGCTGCAAATTTCATTTACGTATCTTCCTTTAAAAGGTCAAGCACACCATATATCATATATCATATATCATTTATCATTTATGTAACATTTAATGAGTTCTAACTAATTTATTTAGGCCACACTCTTTGACAGCAAATCAGCCATTTTGTTTTTTTGGCGAATCATATATATGTGTCAAGCCTTAGGTCTCTTACTTGTTTTGCTGAAGAAGCGAAGGCTTTGTTTTCTCACCCTCTTCACATTTGTCTTTGTAGCCAAGCTTGTGTATGATGTA
This sequence comes from Pachyrhizus erosus, assembly GCA_026544285.1. Taxonomy (NCBI): domain Eukaryota; kingdom Viridiplantae; phylum Streptophyta; class Magnoliopsida; order Fabales; family Fabaceae; genus Pachyrhizus; species Pachyrhizus erosus. Next base: position 2,094 of record JAMLFT010000797.1, on the reverse strand, counting down.
CGTATTACTTCCACCCCATGTTCTTTCTCGTGTTTGTTTGTACCTTTAACGTTATATAATATGTGTTTTCCCGCCATGTAACGTCTCCTACGTAGAGGTTATTTTCGGTTTTGACTAAAGCGACCCTTAAATCATGCTTTTTTATTCTTCTTATTTTATTCTATAAACTAATCTCCATAGCCCGAATATCAAAATCCAAATGAATGTGGATTTTTTTCTTCTCTAGGAGTTTAAAATATCTTAATTTTCTGTGACTTAAAAAATAAAAGTATCTTGGTTTAGGAGAGGAAAGAGGGGACACGAAAATGAGTTAGGAGGCCATGCAGTGCCAAAAACACAGAGGTGACCCTTTTCTACGGCATCAAATTTGGCTTTCATTGGTTTCTTAAAAACAAAAGTATACATGATGTAGTGTTTAGTGAATGAAGGTAACGCGTCTGCTAACATTTCTTGCTCATATGTGTTTCGCCCATGTGACCGGTGATGCAATTTTCGTGGGAACTTCTAAACTATCTATCACCTTTTCTACTAATATATAATATAAAGCACACTAACCATTGCTCTTCAAATTTCAATACCATCTCCACATCACCAACTTTCACAAAACCCCCATTGGTTTTCTCTTCTCTTCCAAATCCAATCACAAAAACAGTGATATCTTGAAACACTAATAGTTTGTCTGGATTACAGCTCCATCCAACTCAACACACGTTTAACTCAATTCATCACTCACGTTGTTTTTTTGTTTATGCATTGAAAAGTGCAAAACTTCCGTTCTAATAGATTTCCAGAACTCATCCTAATCGGTTAGACTCAGTTGGAGCTTCTCTTGCAAAATTGTGACTGCAAAATGACCATGTGTAGGCATAGGGGCTAACTTTGTCTGTGTTCTTTTGCAGGTTAGAGGACATTGAATCATCTAAAATGGGTTTTGGTCGAAATTCGACTTCGAGAAGTGGTAATTACTTGGAAGGGATGCTTAATGACTATGTTGGAGGAAGGAACAAATTGAAGGCTCAGAAGAGTGCCTCCACACCAAAGTTTGTGGCAGCACTCACCTGTCTTCAGTTTTTCTTTGCAGTCTATGCAACATTCCTATTGTATTACATGGGCCCTTCTATTGATTTAAGAACCAAGCCAGAGTTCACATGGGCTACAAAAATTGCCCAACACTGGAAGCAACTTATGATCACACCCCATGTTGTTGGTCACTACCAAGAAGCTGCTTCCTCTCTCATCAAGGAGGATATTCTTCCCACAACACCTTCCCAAGTGTGTGAGAATGAGAAGATAGACTTCATGCAAAAGAAGTCCAATGATGTCCAAATGATCAAGTTAAAGAGAGAGCTCTACGATGAGGTGTTGAACTTTCAAAGCAAAACCGTTGGCACCGAAACTCTCCAAGAGCTAATGACAATGAAATCCAAGTGGGACTTGAAGGGTCCAAAAAGGCCAAAGATCACAGTGTTGCTAAACCACTTCAAGAGAAAGACACTCTGTGCTCAGCTTGATTCTTTGCTCCAACAATCCCTCCCTTTCCATCATGTTTGGGTGCTTTCATTTGGGAGCCCCAATGAGGCAACACTAAGGAGAATTGTGGACACCTATAATGACTCAAGAATCAGCTTCATAAGCTCAAGCTATGATTTCAAGTATTATGGAAGATTCCAAATGGCTCTTCAGACTGAAGCTGATCTTGTGTATGTTGTTGATGATGACATGATTCCTGGAAGGAAGATGTTGCAGATTTTGGCACACGTGGCTGGGACAGACAAGTACAAGAATTCTGTTTTGGGGAGTATTGGAAGGATATTGCCCTTTAGACAGAAGGATTTCACGTTTCCAAGTTACAGAAAATTTCGATCTAAGGAGGCAGGGTTGTATTTGCCCGATCCTGCTTATGAAATCACTGTTGATAAAATTGTGCAGGTGGATTTTCTATCTAGTTCATGGTTTCTCTCTGCTGATCTTGTCAAGACACTATTCATTGAAACACCTTTTACCTTCTCAACCGGTGAAGATCTGCACCTCAGGTTTGTCACTTTCTACTCTTTTACATCAGATTGACAGTGTTTTTTACCATATTTTGAAGTT
>JAMLFT010000796.1:0-36578 GCA_026544285.1 Pachyrhizus erosus | reverse complement strand
GAATATTTTGATAAATGATTTTAATATGTTGAAGTGAAGTTTAATATATATATATATATATATATATATATAGATACAGATATAGACAGGTAGATAACACAATATTTATAATTTCATATAATGAATGTTACGTTAAAATTAAACTCTTATATTGCATGCAAATCCTTCATTTTATAACTTTGGTTTTTGTTGTTGGCTAAAGAAAAGCAAATTAAATAGTTTTATTTCATGCAACAAAAGGGCAGAAGCAAAAAGAAGTTGAAGTTGAAAAACACCGTTGAGATTGAGAGAGAGAGTGCCTCAAAAATCAAAAGAGAAGGAGCATCGAGAAAACCTTCTCATTTGCTCCAAATAATACTATACTCCTTCCTTCCAAAGCCAAGAAGCCACACTCACAACAATAAAATTCACCATTCTCTCTCTCATTGCACCGCTTCAACCATTTTATCACTCTCTCTTCTCTCTCTCCGCCATTGTCAATGCCGGTGTCTCCTTCTCCGCCCCCGCTCTAGCCGGAGATTCCTAGCCGGAGATTCCTCGCCGGAGATTCTCGCAGCCGTTCCGTTCGATTTTTCTAGGGTTTTCTGATCGTTCGGTTTACGCTCCGCGGCATCGTCCCCGTCATGCCTCCGCCGCGCCGACGCGGAACGAACAAGGCGAAGGCCAATGGCCATTTGAAGTTGGGCGATCTTGTGCTCGCTAAGGTTAAGGGATTCCCGTATTGGCCTGCCAAGGTGCGCTTTCGTGACTTTCGTTTGTCGTTGCAATTTTTATTTGTATTTTTTTTCGAATTTTATTGATATTTTGCAAATCTCTGTGTTGCGGTTCTCTCTCGGATTCCGCATGGATGAGTGTAGTTTTTTTGAGCAATCTTGTGTATCAGGGGTTTTTGCATTCTTCGTAGGAATATTTTTTTTCGTTAAGTGGGTGCACGTACTTTTCAAATCGAACATTGATATCTGATTTTTTTGGTTATTTTGATTTCTAGGAGTATGTTATAATTATGCTTCATTTCTGTTTTTCGTGATTTTTCTGTTTTGTTAATGCTTAACTAACTAGCTATAGAGGTTGAATTTTCGATTGTTAACTAATGCTGAGGTAACTGATTTTGTTAATTCTTTATCTTCAGATAAGCAGGTCTGAAGATTGGGACAAACCCCCTGATCCAAAGAAATATTTTGTTCAATTTTTTGGGACCAAAGAAATGTGAGTCTCTCTCTCATTTTAATACAAGCATTTCTAGCTTACCGCATGGTTTTAAATTGTAGTTGTGGCCGATTGCTGCCAATGTGGTTTGCAAGCACAGCCTAATGCAGTTGTGGCTGTCACTGTAATCAAGATAGCCACATCTTACAATTTAGTTTAAACCTACCCTTAAAATGTATGAACAGCTAGGATGTCTAGTAATTTAGTGAATATTTATAAACTCTTCAGTAGCTGATAATGGCTGGGTTGCCAAGTAATTCAATGAATGTTGACATGTTCTTTAGTAATTGATAAAAAGGGCATGCTAATGCTGTGAGGCCCCTGCTCTGTGTGGAGGGTCAGGTCCACTATATTGTGGGTCTATAGTAGGTAACCTTATCTTGCAGTTGCGAGAGGCTGATTCTATGACTTGAACTTGTGACCCAGAGGTCACATAGTGCCAATTTCAACCATTGCACTCTGTCTCCCCTTGATGAAGAAGAGAAAACTGATTATCATGTCCATTTAGTACAAGAGTAATAATAAACTTTAGTGGACACTGTGATGTTGTTCAGAGCTTGAAAAGTAATACAAATGAGGTAGCTGGAGTTTGGAATTAACACCCTGGCATTCATTGCCTTGCTGTTTGCATGTGGGCCGTCTATTCTAACCCTTTTGCTTACGATTATTGCTGGAGAGCTATGAAGTCCAAATACGTAATATGACACAGTTAGAATAAGACACAGATACAGGAAATTGTTGCTCTTGAACATACAAGATACAATACAGCCTAGATATATGTTAATATTAGTTTATATATTTCCCATGCATGCACAATGCTTGTAAAGAGACATTGATAATTTCTCATTAATACATAACCATATTAGTATAAGATAATCATAATCTACAAAAGGATAACTGTGATCATTACAAAAAAGCTTAGTTACATATCTTTACCCTACCCATATCGGAATATATTATTTGTTCATTTAATATGCACCAAAGATTTGTTCCATGCAGTAGCAGCTTGAAAGAGAGGAGGAAAGAAACTGATAGATACCCAGTAGTAGTTGGGACTTGGGTGTCTTTTAGTGAGGGAATTTGTTAGTAAGGTTAGTTGGGTGGGTTGAGATAGTAGAAGAAATAAGGCACATTACCTATGTATAAAGAGGGGAGGTTGAGAGGAAATCATCTAATCATTTGAGAAAGGATTAGACTCTTAGAGGGTGGGGAGAATCCTGGTCTCTTGGAAATCATTCATTGTGTATCTTTTAACCTTAACTTAAGGGTGCTACCACACTGACACAGCAATTGGGATTTAGGGTTCATCAATTAAAATTCATTCTTTCCTTTGGATTCTGAACCAGATCTATAAGAGGCACTGGGGGTATTGGATAATTTTAATTTAATAAAAAAAATCAATGTATCATATTTTTTATGGTTAAGTAATATCTAGCCAAACTGTATGCCAGCTAGTAAAACTTGAAATAAATAAGGAATTGGAGGATACTCCCTGGATACGTATCTAGGTGTATGGTATGAGTACTCAAGGTTTTAAATTGTGGAGCCCATCATGTGATATGGCCACAATATTGCTTCACAACTGCATTACACCAAAATTGCAGAGTGATTTCTATTCATGTGTATTGGCTGTAATACTATGGTATTTTTTCTTTTAGAAGAATGCTAACAACACTTTTTCTAACATTGTCTTTCTAACACTTTCTCTGTGATTGGTTAAAATTTATTGAAAATCATTAATTTTTGTGAGTGTCGCATTTAAATCAGGATAGAGAACCATTAAATGAGGAGTGAGTTTTACCAAAATTAATGATTTCCAATAAATTTCAGTCAATCACAAAGAGTGTTAGAAAGAGATGGTTAGAGAGAGTATTGTTAGTATTCCTTTTTCTATTTTTATTTTTAGGGAGTAATGCTATGGTGTTATAACTGTAACGGACTGTGTTAGACACCACCTGACCACAATCAGCCGCATCTTACCCTGACGTTGTTTCCTGGCTGTTCCATTCAATCTCCTTTCAAAATAAAAAAACTCAGACCCCCATGTGAATTTTGAACTTAAAGAACACACCTTTATCCCTTTCTGTCTTTTCTCCCATTTTGCCTTTCCATCTTGTAGATCTGTGGCCCATGACTCTTTCTGTCTACGCATTTGTGCCTCTGCCTGTTTCACACTGCCTTGTGCCTTACTGCTTCTGTTGTTTGATTTACTCTGGTAAGCCATTTTCCTGATTTGCCATGCAAGTGGTTGGAGGCTTTGAGCAGTATGAATGGTTGGAGTGGAAAAATATTGTGTAGGTTGCTGACAGGGGTGAATTCGTGAAAGGTTGAGAGCTTGGAGGGTGGGGAGATATTGGGATTTTGGGGGTGAGTTACTGGGAGAGTGGGCAGAGAGATTTTGGGATTTTGGGGGTGGGCAGGTTGGGTGGGTTACAGGTAATGAAGGGGGATGAAATTTATTTTTGGTGATATGGGTGAGTGAGGGGAAATGATAATGCAAGTTGGAGTGAGTGGAATTTATTATATATATATGTGTGTGTGTGTGTGTGTGTGTTACATTTGATGCATGTATTAAATTATTTCATGTCACTGCTGCTGTGACAACTGCTGTTATAGCTGCAACCACATCTGCATTTAAGTGGTGGAGCACATTTCTTCAGAAAAAGAAAAACCCATGCCCACTCTGAAATTTAAAGAACTATTAGCCAAACTTCTTTTTGGCTGTTTTCCCACTTTTTTCCCTTTCTATATGATACTCTGAGTGTTACAATGCTTGCCTTTAATCTGTTGCCTTTCCATTGCATTGGTGGTGTTGCAACTCTGCCTGGCAATGATCAAGTCTAGAGTGGATCTCAAAAAAGAATTTAGTTATTTTGATCATTTGATGTGCTACTATGTGCATGTGTGTGCAGCCCTGTAGCTTTTAATTTATTTATTTATTTCAGAAAATTGCAGCTTTTATTTTAAGAACTTTCCTTTTTCTACCTTTTATTTATTTATTTTTTCTTTCTGTCAACGACAGATGTAAGTCATGTATACAAGTTCTAAGTAATTTGGTGACCTTTTTCCAAGATACCTGAGTAATCTGATTTTATGATTTCTTTGATGCAATCTTCTTTTTAACTTACTGTTTATTGTTAATTAGATTGATGGTCTTGCATTTATCTTCTGACATTGTGCCTTTTTCTTCATAGAGCTTTTGTTGCCCCTGTGGATATTCAGGCGTTCACCAATGAGACTAAAACTAAGTTGTCTGCTCGGTGTCAAGGAAAGACAAAATACTTTACCAAAGCTGTGAAGGAAATCTGTGCAGCATTTGAGGAGTTGGAGAATCAGAAAGCTAATGATTTGAAAGAGGACACTGATGATTCACATATTGGTTCAAGAATTCCTTCTGTTGATGGGGTAGTGGCTCAACTAAAGGATGCCACTGATGCTGTGGTATTAAACATAGAAAAAACTAACACATATGTTGGAGATGTTGGCTCTAATTTGGAGCAATGTCCACAGAGATGTGAAGAAAGTGGTAGCCAAGGTGAAAAGCCTTCTGTATCTGGCCGTCCAATTGGCAGTTCTTCTCCAGTCTTGTTACCTGTGATTGAAGGTAAACCATCAATTGGTGCAGAACTAAATAAGCATATTAGCAAATCTGACCTTGATGAACAATCATGTCTGGAAGTGGTAGTGTCTGATATTAAGGATGTGTGCACTGTTAATGACTTAAAGCAAGCTGATAATGTACAGAGTGTTTCTACAAATGGGAACAACTTAAGAAAGCCTGTTAATGGCTCAAGGAGGAAAGCTGCAGATGATAGAAAAAGTAGTGAAATTAGTAGAGCATTTTCAAAGGATGAAAATTGTGCAGGTTATGCTGGTTTTTCCAGGTCTGGAGAGACATTAAAAGATCAGAAAAAAGGGAAACATGCATTTTCTGTTAAACCAAATTCTCCAGATGCTGTTAAATCAGACTCTGATATTAATAGTGGAAGTAAAGATAAGAACTTGCTGAAGCTTAAAACAAGTCTTAAGGTTAAAAATGAGTTACATGAGAGCTTTGTTGGTCCTGAGTCTGAGAAAAAAAATTCTTTTAAGAAAAACAAAAACCAAGTTCATGGAAAACGTAATTTGGGAACAAATGAAACTTCACATGCTACCAAGAAGTTGAAGTGTATGGATACCAAAGACGATAGATCTTTAAAATCTCTCTCAGAAGATGGGAAGAGTAGTTTGCCTAGCTCTCCTGCTGTTGATGACAGAGATTTCAAACAAATAAAGATGAAGAGGTCTACCTCACGTTTGGAAACAGAAAAAGGATTGCCATCAAGGGGTCAGGCAAGTGTTGTAGGTTCTGATGATTCTGTTCATGAACTGCTGCCTGGGACAAAACATCATACCCAAGTCCAGCAAGCTATGCCTGATTCTGCTAGTGTTGCTTCTGGTGAAAATACAGAAATGAGTTCTCTCAGATCGAAAGGTGGCACAAATAATCTTACAATTAAACAAGTACAGAGGAGACATAGAGCTGTTTGCCTTTTTGATGATGATGATGAACCCAAGACTGCTGTTCATGAAGGAGCTGCTAAAGATATTAAATTACCTTTTGTTTCAGAGGTTATGAAGAACAATGATGTATTCCTAGAGAACACTGATGTTGCTCAGATGGCTACCAGAAAACCTACTGCACTTGAGGATAGCCATTTTAAAGAACCCTCTTCCGAATTATATAATGACAATTTGTCAGCTGGGCATCCTCAAAAAGAGGCTAATGAGGTTATTCCTGTCCATTTACCTCATAGTCCTGGGAAAATAGATTCGAATCAATTTTTTCCCAAGGTGGACAAATTGAGATCCATCTCTCCTGTAAATTCTCCTCATTCTGTTCCTACATCAAAATCACATGCTGAGCAACACAAATCTTCCAAATGTATGCTTCAAGTTTCCAGTAATTCTACTCAAAAGAAAGCTGATAGTGGGTCTTCAAAGAATTTAAATAGCATCAGCTCTTCACAGAGTCAAGTCACTACTCACAAAAAGAAGCCTGCATCTTCAGGGGAAACTTCTAAAACTACTCCAAAGACATTACCACTGGCAGTTGAAGCTCCTGTTTCAACAGATAATTTAAAGGAATTTGATGCTTTTCATGTTGATAGGTACATATCTTTTTGAAATTTTATTTGTTTCTATATTTTATTCTTTTGGAATTATTTGATTTTTTTTCATTTCAACATGTTTATATTATTACAGAATAGAGGTGGGCACAGAAGAAAAAATTAGTCTATATACTGTTTCTAGAACTCCAGAAACTCCCAAGACGATGAAGCATCTTATTGCGGCTGCCCAGGCAAAAAGGAGACAAGTAGCTCAATCTCAATGTCATCCTCTTAGCCTTCACTATACTCAAGGGGGAACACCTAGCCCCTCTACAGTTCAGCCATTTCTGTCTGTCTCTAGCAATTTTGGCCAGGCTGGTTGGCAGGTAGCTCATGACAACCCAACATTGGCCTCTCCATCAACTAATGGGTATCATTCGACTTCTCAAAATCAACCTGATACTGAAGAAAATGAGGATAAAAGAGTTAGTTCGGTGCAAAGGGATGTAAGGGGCTCTCTGAGTGGTGATACTGAGGCTGCTGTTGCTCGTGATGCCTTTGAAGGAATGATAGAAACTTTGTCCAGGACCAAGGAAAGTATTGGGCGTGCAACACGTCTAGCCATTGATTGTGCCAAGTATGGCATTGCGAATGAGGTATGTTTTTTCATATCCTTGCTATTTCTAAAACAACAAATCAGATAACATTATTCCTTAACTTCTACATCAAGTATATGTGTATAAACTTGCCTTAGAAAATAATTTAAAAATTTCTTTGGTGTACAAAGGTCAAAGATACTGTCTTAAAATTAATTTTTTTGCTCTGTTGGAATACTTTTTTGACCTGTCCTAAATCAGTATTGTCATGTTGTAGGTGAAAGGGTAAAATCAGCTTGTGGAGAAAGCTAAGCCTTAAGTTTTTTAAAAATGAAGGGTTTTGAACATTGTGTGTTAGTTTACATATTTAAAATTCTTAGAATTTGAGTTTAGAGTCTAACTCAACCCCTCAAAACTAGCTTGTAAAGTGAGGACTGCCCAAACTTTATTAAAGCCATATCTCTAATCAATGTGGGACTAAATCACCACCCTTGGGACTACAATTAGGGCATCCTGCAAAGAGGATGCAACTAAGGCATGCTAGGGGGAACCACAATTAAGGCAACTTTCCAACTCTCTCCCTCATGCCCAAGGCTCTCAGCCTGAAGTGCCGAAAATGTTGGTGGCTCAACAATGGATCTAGAATAGGCTTTGATATCATCTCAAAATTTGAGTTGGGACTTAATTCAACCCCACAAAACTAGCTTGGAAGGTGAGGACTGCCAAGATTTATAAGCTTTATTTAAGCCGTATCTCTAGTCAATTGGGACTAACCACCTCCCTTGTGACTGCAATTAAAGCAACCCCAAAGAGTCTGCAATAAAGGCAGGGTAGGGTTGATCACAATTAAGGCAGCTTTCCAACAAAAATTAAAATTGTTAGTTTGCTTGTGTTTTATGTTCAATTCATTCTTGTAGAATATGGCAATGCTGGTTTTGTATATTTTTAGAGATGAGATGTGAATATATTTTCTTTGATGTTAAGACTTTTGCAATTACTTTTTGCTGTAACATCAATTTGATTGTTAATTTGCCTGTAGTGGACTTACATTGAAATTTGTGTTCAGGTTGTTGAACTTCTTATTCAAAAGCTGGAAAACGAAACTAGTTTTCATCGTAAAGTGGATTTGTTTTTTCTTGTTGATTCCATTACCCAGTGCTCACATAATCAAAAAGGTGGGAGTATGTACTTCATACAGCACTGCTTAGTTGCATTTATTATGGATCTTCCTATATCTCTCTTTGCCTCTATTATTTGCCCAAATTTATAAGTCTCAGGTAGTGTCTTTCATGACATCTTGAACTCTAATTGTAGATATACTTTTCAGGCATTGCAGGAGCCTCATACATCCCTATAGTTCAAGGAGGGTTGTCACGTCTTCTGGGTGCTGCTGCTCCCCCTGGGGCTAGTGCTCGTGAAAATCGTCGTCAATGTCTCAAGGTCAGCTTTTTTCTTCTTTTTTATAACCAAAAATTTTATTTGAGAGAAAAAAAAGTTAAGTATGAAGAGGAATATATGTATACTCGTGTTGAGATATGATTTGATTTTGATTTATGTTTCTATCTTTTTGCTTTTATCTTTCTTTCTTAGTTACTATTTTTATGTTTATCATTCAGATTGTATTATCCCTAAAATCAAGGGATTTTATTTATATTTGTATCCATTCTGATTAATATAAATAAAGAGCTAAGGAATCACTTTCTTCAAGCATTCAGTCAACCTAAATTTGTTTCTCAAGTTGGTATCAAAGCTCACATCCTGTGGGCTTGATAAAATTATCTCCACTGTCCAGCAAAGTTGCTGCCAACTAGGTATTCTTGGCGACCACCTCCATTTGAGATCAGACCATCAGCACCTGAAACAGAAGACGCCAATCTACCCAGAACAGAAGACGCCAATCTGCCCAGAACAGAAGACAGCGACACGAAACAGGTCATCACATGCTCTCACGTGCTGTTTTTCTGCAAACACCTTGCTGACGCATGGGTCTAACGTACCATCCTTCCGGTCACCTTTTTCGACGCGACTTGTCTCATTCTACTAAGCAACCTCCCCCTTTTTCAGGGTTGCTCATCTCTTTCAACACCTTAAAGTGGATCATTCATACTATTTGGCCTTTCTTCTATACTGTTTATTTGCTCAATACTATTCATCAATATTCTGATGGCTGAATCTTCCAAAAACCCTGTTTCTTTAGTTTTCTCCAAAAGTCCCTCCTCTATCATGTAGGAGAAACTTACTAAGAAAAGTTAAAAGCAGTGGCAGGCGGTGGTAGAAATATGGTTCATGGGTCAGGAACTATCTGATCATTTGGAAAAGACATTTGATGATATTCCCCATGTTGAACGTAACCTATGGAAAAAGGTGAATGCTCAGTTAGTTGCTTTCTTATGGCAGTCCATCGATCCTACACTCCTGGTTTATTTTGTACCTACAAGACATGGAGGTCGTGGACAAAGTCGAGGTGGAAGAGGAGGTGGTTTTGGTACTGGTGGTAATCGCCCACAATGTTCTTACTCCAAGCGCATGGGACACACCCAAGATAAATGTAGTAGTTGCCCATTTGATTGACTTCTTTGATAATCTGTAGTAGTTGCCCATTCTTGATCTCCAACATTTGAACAAATGGAGAGCAAAACCCAAAATATTTTGTCAGATGCTGAGTACAAAGAATACCTTCAATACAGGTAGCTCAACAAACCTTTGCTGCTTCTACAGTTTGTTTCTCTCACTCACCTTATGTTGGATCTTGGATATTGGACTATGGTGCTTCTAATCACATAGCTGGTAATCCTTCACTTGTTTTCAATTTGTCACATTTCTTGGAAAAGCAAGAAAGAGAATACTGTGGCAAGGTCTAATTCCGAAGCAGAATATCAAGCTATATCTGTTATTACATGTGAATTGATTTGGTTGAAACAAATCCTTACTGAACTCAAAATTTTCCAACTTGGGTTTATGAAACTTATTTGTGACAATTAAGCAGACTTGCATATAACATCTAATTCAGTCTTTCATGAACGGACTAAACACATTAAGATTGATTGTCACTTTATGCGAGAAAAGATAATTTTTGGAGAAGTGACCACTTCTTTTGTCACCTCTAATGATCAGCTAGTGGAAATCTTTACCAAATCTCTTAGAAAGTCAAGGATAACTTACATTTGTTCCAAGCTGGATGCATATGATCTATACGCTCCAGCTTGAGGGAGAGTGCTGAGATATGATTTCATTCTGATTTATGATTCTTTCTGTTTTTATCTTTTTCTTAGTTACTATTTTTATGTTTATCATTCAGATTGTATCATCCCTAAAATCAAGGGATCTTATTTACTTCTGTATCCACTCTGATTATTGTAAAAAAAGAGTAGAGGAATCACTTTCCTCAAGCATTCAATCAACCTAAATCTGTTTCTCAAGTACTCCAAAACAGAAGAATGAAATAAGAGGTAAAAGAAACAATCAAGAATGCAACAATGACACTTTATCCATTAGCATATCAATAATGGAATTGCCTTGAAACAACTATGAGTGCACTAGGTAGAAAGTATAAATACTATTACATTGTGTTTGGCGAGACTTTTTTTGAGCTTACAAGGTAAACTACAGTGTAGACTGAATCTCTCAATCTGATTTCTTATCTTCTGTAGAATGAAGGATCTGACTATTCACTATCACCAAAAAATATAAGAGAGGACATTTTGTTGGATTATCTATTACTTGATTACAGTCTTTTCTTTATTAGGATATAGGCAAAGGTAATTTTGTATAGAACAGTTTTTTATGCCAGTTTTTTGTAAGTGGGTATACCATGAGAGATATTACATTTGTTTGTTTTTACATGTGTGGAATGCAGGTTTTAAGATTGTGGCTTGAGAGGAAAATTTTTCCAGAATCAATTCTTCGTCGTTACATGGATGATATTGGAGTTTCAAATGATGATTTGACAGTTAGTTTTTCTCTCAGGCGTCCTTCTCGAGCAGAACGGTCTTTCGATGACCCAATTAGAGAAATTGAGGACATGCTTGTTGATGAGTATGGAAGGTGTGACATTTATTTGTTATGTTGTTTTATTAGAGGCTGGAAGCTTGAGTTATGTGTTGCACTTGCATCCATTCCAATTATTATGTATTTTTTCCTTCTAAGTGTCACTGGTCATTTCTAGTTTCTAGACAATTAGTCTATCCAGGATAGTAAATATTAGATCCTTAAAACAAGAAAACAGACTCAGCACAAAATGGAATATATCCATTTGGAATTATTGTATCACAATGAGCTTTACAGCATAGTTTGTAAACAAAAGAAGATAATCTGGAATGAGTGTTAACAAATCAAAAGAAAGAAAGAAGTGGGTCAGTCATTTTAGTAAAAAGCTATGACAATACTCTTGAATAATTGGAGAGTAATTATGTTGAAACTAGTGTTGTTAATCTGTATGAATTTAAATTGGTTTCAAATTGCATTTTGTTAAAGTTGTTTTGAAAATAACAATCCTGCAGGATTCTCTCCTGACCTTGTTTCACTGAAAAACTGACTGTATATTTTTTTATTTACAGAGTGATTATCAAAACTGATAAGCTTATAAAATGCTGCAATTTAAAAGTGTCATGACTTGACGTTGTTAAAATCATATACTAGTGCATACATTGTTGCATCTTCTAACATTTGAAGCTTTTGATAGTGTGTTCTGCTTTGCATTGCTTTTGCATATTGGAACTTTTCATGGTCTTGTATATGTATTTGCTCCTGTTGCTTTCTTCTAAAAATGAGAAGATAAAGAATTAAAATGTGATTTCTTTTTATCTATACTACTATGAAAAAGAGATTCCTTCAAAAAACAGAACTACTAAAAAAATATCTTTCTGACTGTTGCTTAGTTGCAACTGAATTATAACAGAAAGTAACTGTCAGATCTTAAAGCTAAAAGACAGATGTTACTCAAAATTTTATGGCCCAAGAAATAATAGATAGTACACACTCAAGTTTGCCCCTCAAACTTCGGGTGGCTGATCAAAATAATACTTGTTAACTACTCAAAGGTTGTCTCTCAGATTAAGAAATCTGAGTGCTGAGAGTGCCTTAGTTAGAAACATCTGCATTCTGATCAATGGCAGGGACATGTTGAACAGTGAGACTTTAATTAATCACTTTCTCCCTTAAGAAAAATATATCAAGTTCTGCATGCTTTGTTTTTGCATGAAGAATTGGATTGTGAGGCATACTACTGTGCTTGGATTGTCACACAGTAGCACTAGGATTTGAAAGACAAATGCAGCTCTAATAAAAGGGATTACATCCAGAGTACTTCCTGCAGCAGCACTTGCCAAGCTCCTACATTCTGCATCAGAATAGGCAATAAGAGAGGGGCTGAAGCAACTGAGTTGATGTTAGGAGTAGATCACAGCATAGTGGTGCAATTTAAATATTGTAAAATCCTTTTTACAGCCTTCCCATGGGTTTCTAAAGGTTGGGCAAGAGACTAGTATGCCTCGTTAACATAGAAGCTGATGCCAAAGCAAAATTGCAGTGGTAGAAGGAAGTCTTGGACATAGTCAGCTCCATATTTGTTAAAGTTGAGATCCCACATCTATTAGAGATATGGACGATGTAGTCCTTATAAGGCTTGGACATTCTTCACCCTACAAGACAGTTTTGTGTGATTGAGTTAGGCCTGAACCTGAAATTCTAAGATGGTGTTACAACCTGTTCTAGATCTTTTATTGGGTCACTTGTGTTTGTTTATGCTCTATATCTATTCCTAGGCTCGAGGGCGTGTTGCTATTGGGCCAGCCGCATTTGTCTATGCTCCAAATGTCTAGTCTTGGATGTGAGGGCTGTGTTGAGATGCCACATCAACTAGAAATATGGCCAACAAAGTCCTTATATGGCTCAGACAATCCTCACCACCCAAATCAGGATTCCTATCACTAATTATCTCCATTGGTGCTCCATCTAGTTTTTGGATCTGATACATTAAGTATTGAGCAATTGTTATTGTTGTATAGGGATTTGAGAGGTCCACAAAATGGGCATACTTGCTCATATGATCAATGATGACACAAATACTATCCTTGGCTTGGCAGTAAAACCAATAATTCCTGGCTGTATTCAGCTTCTTTTGTAGTTAAAGCTTTCAACGTTTTCAAAGAATTCTTGGGGGCAACAGGGACATTCTTTGCTGTCCCTGCTGCTGACTTCTCTTTTGGCTGGGACCCACTTCCCACTAATGTATTCTTTGTTGGACTTCCACTTATCCTAAACCTTAATCCCTAAACCCTAAACCCTAAATACATCTAGGACATTGATAGGGCTAGTGCATCTAGTATGTAGATGAGGCTAGTGCATCTGGGAATAAACGGGTTAGTGCATCTAGGACAAAGATGGAACCAATGTCAAGAGAGAAAACAAAGGCAATCAGAAGCAAAACATTACTTTAGGGATAGGTAGATTAGAAAAGATTATGATCTTAATGATGGTGATCTGGTTGAAAAACTCGTAAGCAACATGGTAGCGGCTTATGGCAGGGGCGGTGATCACCGAAAATTTCTTTGCCGAAAAATGAGTAGTGAGAGGACAAATCAAAGTTGTACATGGTTCGCAAAACATTTATCTCCAGGAATAGTGAGTCCATTAGACAGTTCTTGAGATCACTTTATCAAGCTCTTATACCATGTTAAAATAAGAGAAATAGATAGATAATTGCCTGAAAACTATATGTTTGAATACACAATGGATGCGTATTTATGTAGGTTAATTACATTAATTATGTATAGATAGAGGATAGTTTGTTTCCTCTAAATCAAAGATTATGTGCCTATAAACTGCTATTATAATATATCAAAATATTATATTTTGATTTTCAACAGCTTGAATAAACTAGACCAGCCATATAAGCCTCAACAAGGTAATTTTTTAGAGGAGCAAACTGTGCAAGAAATTTTATCAATTTATCATTAAATTCTGCCATGCTGTCACAGATGCATCAAATCTTGAAGGTGATCTTCTTGATGATGTGTATGATGGTGCTCTTCTCTGCGACCATGTCCAGGATTGTTGGAGGTGTCATCCATTTTGTGCATTAGGCACTGAAGTTGATTAGAAATGCTCTCCACCATGTCTAATAGTGTATTGACCTTTGTAAGCCTTTGCTCCATTTGAACAAATTGTTCTTCCACTTCACTCATAATTGCCTGCTATTGTGTTTCTGTGCCCATGGGTGGAAAGATTCTGGTCTAGTGGCCCTGGACAACAAGCTCTAGATACCACTGATATAGGATTTAGGTGGGAAAGAGAAAGAAAGAGGGGAAAAGAGAAGAATAATAGATCAGAGAAACTGTGCTTTGCACTCATTATCATTTCAGTGTCCAAAATTTCTAACAGCCCTGCTTTATTTATAGGCAGCTACCCAACAGCTAACCATTATAACAATAGCTTCCTAACAAACCAACTAACATTCTTTTTTTATTGGCTTAATTGCATTTTTTGCCATTCATCTTTCATGATTTTGCAAATTTTGTCACCAAACTATGAAATTTGCACATTTTGTCACCTGACTTTTGAAATTTCGTGCATTATACCACCCAATTTTAAAACAAAAATGCTTAATTATAATATAGGTGGAAAAATACATGAAATTTTGAAATTTGGGTGGAAAAATATACAAAAATTTTAAAGTTAGGTGGCCAAATATGCAAAACAAAAAAGGTTGAGTGACAAGAAGTGCAATTAAGCCTTTTTTTTATTTATATTTACATAGCATTTTGATTACCATTATAGGAAAGAAGAAATTGTACATGGAAGTTATTTCATTTTTGTTTTCATTTGCATTTTCCTATTTTATTTGGCTAACCTTGCAATTAGCAACATGAAGATTTTCATTTTATGAAACATAACTGTCTAATTGTTGTTTTCTATTCTATTGCTATTTTTACTTGCTTCCAAGAACTTTCTAATTCTGATTCTTGTTATATATCTCAATGTTGGGTATCAGTAATGCTACATTTCAGCTGCCTGGCCTATTATCTTCTCATGTGTTTGAAGAAGATGAAGACAATGATTTTCTGAGTAATGCATCTCCAGCAGATCCCACTCGCACTGTTGTGGATTCAGAAACTTCGACAGTTACCCCAAGTGACAAGCGCCATTGTATCTTGGAGGATGTGGATGGTGAACTGGAAATGGAAGATGTTTCAGGTCACCTTAAGGAGGAAAGACCTGTATTATTGAACAGTCCTTCTGAAATGGATTCTCAACCTCAGGGCTCAGAAAGGATTTTGGATCCAGCTTCAAACATTTCTGCAGAGATACCTGATATTCTTGAGGGTTCTCCTCCATTGCCACTTGATTCACCCCCTTCTCCCCCACCATTGCCTTCTTCACCTCCACCGCTACCACCACCTCCAGCATCTTCATCACCTCCCCCACCACCCCCAATGTCGCAACCCCCCCCTCCTCCTTTGCCACCCCCAGGCCCTCCACCTTCATTGATTCCTCAATCATCTGGACCTGCTCAGCCTCCACTTTTCTCCCAGATATTAGTGCCACCGCAATCATTGCATCAATCATCACCATTGTCAGGGTATCAGCAGTGTATACCTCATGATTTTAGTGGCTCAACTAATGTAAGATGTTTTGGCTTTCAAATATCACTGGTTTGTTTTGGATTTGTTTGCTTTGATGGTTTTGACAAATGGAGTCCTCCCTACAGGGCAACCAAATAGTTCAAATGGCTGGGAATTCTTTTCCTGGAGGCCACAATAGTTCAGTTGTCAAGAATGAAATATTGCAACAGCCATCTGCTTGCTTTCCTCCAATGGCAAGCTGCAACTCTCAGAAACCTTCTGGTTTTAACCCTCCGAGGCAGTTGGAAAATGGACATAATGATATGTATCTAAATTCTCAAGGCCCTCAACCTAATCTGCAATTTCAGCTGGCTAACCCACCATTTACTCCAAGACACATGCATCCTACCCCACCCCAAAATCCATCCAATCAATATTCATATCCAAAGCCACTTCCACATTCCTTGCATCCTCCCTTTTCATTGGCACCACTTCCAGATGGCCAGAGGCAATTTGCTGCTAATGAGCAATGGAGGATGTCATCAAGTGAGGGTCTATGGATAGGGAGAAATCCTTCATGCCCTGGTCCTCCCTTTGGGCAGGAAGGTATGTGAATCTATTTAGCTTAGTAAATCCAAATGATTATTAGAGTAAATATATTTGATGTTTTGTGCTGTTTATTAAGTTTGTATCCCTTTCCTGAAGGTTTAATCTTTTTTTCATGAAGGCTTGCATTCATCTATTTTATTAACATATATTACTATTTGTTATAAATGTTATGTGAGATGCTTCTGAATGTTATAAATGCTGTTTTAACGATAATAATGACAGGTTATTTTCGACCACCACTTGAAAGACCACCGATAAACAATGTAGGTTTTCAGCATACAAACCCTAGCAACATGCCCGTTCATCCTACGACAGGTACTTTTTGTTTTTGGCATTTCCTTACTTTCTCCTAGTTCTCGGTTTCCCCCTTTGAGCTTCCACTTGTTAAGAAACTACATTTATGCTTGAAGATCATTATTTCTTTCTTCAGGACATGGTGTTCCTCAGATGTTTTCCTGTAGACCAGATATTCCTGCACTTAATTGTTGGAGGCCTACTTGATGCTGATAAAAATATTTTAAAATTCATCTGCACAATTACTGGGTAAGGATATTGGCTATTGGATTCACTATTTGTGGCTTATTTGATAGGTTTGCATAGCTTAATTGTTTACTTCGAGAGGAAATTAATTTTGAATTAATGATCATTAAACTTGTCCTGTGCTTTTCCCAATTTTTTGTTCAATTTTTACTCTGAAGAAAAATCTTATTTCAAGGTTCTCTGTTGCAATACTGAATAATGACTGATTGCTTCATTTCAGTGCTGTCACTGGTGGATCAACTATCAACGTTACATAATGTGGTTTGAAGTTAGATGTGTAGAACGTACAGCTACCCCTAAAGAAAATTTTGAAAACTTGTGGAGGCTTTTGGCAGGACTCTGTATATTATAATTTTTCCTGACAATGTATCCAAGTACATTTGCTTCCATGTTTAGGTCCTTGTTTCTGACTTGGTTAGTTTATCTGTTCTCATCCCTTGTAATTATTACGTAAAATCTCTCTCTACACATAGAACTCAGTTTCATGCATTCAATTTTAACTACAATAATGGAACGTTAATTTACTATCTATAGCCATTGTTTTCTCATTACAAATTTTATTTCCTTGATTCTTTCTAGTGTGTTGCATTTTTGACATACATGGCGTGTTTTATTGGCTTCAGTGTCTGACCTTTCTCTGTGTGTCGAGTTATGGATCTCTTCTGTGATAGCAATCCTTTGCTCACATTTTATTGCCAAAGAAAAAAAAAATGGGGTAAACTGATGGCTGGGTGCTAACTTTGTTTTACTGGAAGATCTTTTCATTCTGCCGAATATTTGCTGTGTAAAAATTTAGTTAATCATTCATGCATACTACCTCTTTCTCCTTCTGCCCTCCCTGTAATTGTCATCTTAGAGGACCAATTAGCATCTAAATTTAAATGATATTCAAATTTTTGTTTTAGAATTATTGTTCATGATGTCTACACTAAAAAGCAATAAATACTATTGGTTGAATGCGTGCTATTTTACATGAAAGCTGCTAAAAGGATATTTTTAATCAGGGTATGAGGAAGTTGCAGTAGTTCTCTGGTTTAGGTAGAGCTAGTTGGCATTGTGATTCAAGTAGGCACCTAAGTGGATAATGGCCTAAAGTTTGATTTTTATTTTATCTAGACATTTTCAATTGGGAATTTTAACTATGCTTCCCACTTCCCTCTGATTTCGTGAATTAAATAGGTAATGGTATCTAGTAGAATAAAGTTGGAAGCATATCAGGTATTGGTGTTCGACATGTAAAACCTGGTGTAAAGTCAGTTTTATCAGAGGCAGCTCTTGGTTTGTTTTATTTAATTTTCTAATTGAATTGTGATTAGCGCACTTCTCAAGATACCTTGACTACTCAATTCCAGAAAAATATTTTTTACTAAATTGATTGTTAAGGTGTCTTGACCTTTTTTTGTCAGAGTAATTTGGTTGTCGTTGTTATTTGAACAGTTCAAGCAACAAACTCTTTTTACACACTCCAATATTAGTCAAAATTTATGGAAAACATCAAAATCAAAAGAGACTCACTAAATGAAAAGTGAGATTCACTAAGATTTGTGATTTCTAATAAATTCAGCCAATAATGAAGTGTAAAAAAGTGTGTTAAAGAGTGTTGGTAGCATTTCTTGTTATTTTTATTCCCTTTTTCTTTCTTAAATTGCATTGGGCCTACTTTGTTTTGATCATTGGTGATTTTAGCTATTACATTATAGTAGGTCTGTCAAATGGATAGATTGGATAAATTTTGGTCCCTCTTCGTAATTGAAGGGACCAACTCCCGTCCCATGTGCCACAATCTTCAAGAGTCTGCATTTTGACAATCATGGCTTATTGCCATCCATGATGATCAAGTGCTTCATGGACATTTTAAGGAATGATAAGAGAAGATACAAAAGAAATAAAGGAGAAATATAAGGGAGACAACTGATGATAACTCAAAAAAATATAAATAGAGTGAGGATTTCTAGTAGATTGAATACCTTTTCTAAGGGCAATAGGCCAAGCAAAGTCTTCACCAATGGAATCCGTAGTAGGGTTGGCTGATGGTGAAGAATATATGAATAAGATGATTTTTCATTAACTATTGGAGCAACCCTTTGTATCCTGCACTGATTTGTGATGATAGTGAAGAAGGTGCAACTGGGTTAGTTGGAAAATTGGTTTGATTTTCTTCTTGTTGGGAGGACTCGTGGGTAGGAGACAACAATGAGTCAAAAGATGGAACAGGAAGGACCTGTTAGACAGAGTCAAAATCTTTCTTAGAAGAAGAAAAGAAGAGAATAACATCTAGTATTTGGTAGATATTTAGTATCATCTACTATTTGGTAAATATTTAGTATCATCTACTATTTGGTAGGATGGAACACGAAGGACCTGTTAGACAAAGTCAAAAAATGTAACATTGGTAGATATTTAGTATCATCTACTATTTGGTGAATAACATCGATACCTTTTTTGAAGAAGAGAATATTAAAGGAAAACACATTTAACTGCTCTTGCAAAGACCTTGTATAACCTTGGAGATACATTATGGACAAAATAAGTACAACCAAAAATGCAGGAAGAAACATGATATAAGGGTTCATTTAGAAAGAGAATTGGGTGAGAAATTTTATTTTTGAGAGATGAGGTTGGTATCCTATTGATTAGAAAGCAAGCAATGAGAATAAATCACCCCAATGATTATTAGGAACATTTGCACCAAGCAATAGGGTACAAGAAGTTCAACTAAGCGTCTTTTCCTTTTTGCTATACCATTTTGCTATGGAGTATGAGGACAACTGGATTGATGCAAAATGTCTTGTGTGGTTCAAAAAGAGAGATCTGAAGAAAAATATTCTTTAGAATTGTCACTCTAAAGGATTTTGGTTATTTTTCCAAACTGATTTTTGATTTCATTGAAGAATGCCATAAAAATAGACAAAAGTTCATATCTATCTTTCATCAAATACACCTAAGAGCATCTAGAATATTCATCAATAAATGTGACAAAATATTTGAATCCAAAAGATGTGATATGACTCAAACTCCAAATATATGAATGAATGGTGGAAAAAGGTGAGTTACATCTTGTTTCGATTCTTTTTGGCAAAGAGGACCCTACATCTTGTTTCGGTTCTTTTTGAGAAAGAGGACCTAACATATTTCCCTAATTGACATGACTCACTATAAGGCTTGAAGTTTGTGGAGATCAAGAACTATTTTCAATTTTGACAAGTGTGGATGACCTAATGCAAGAGTTTGGGTGATGGAGATGCAAAACAAGACATAGAGGAGTTGGTTTCAAGATAGTAAAGCCCTCTAGATTCATGTTATTTGCCAATCAATCAATCGGTACCACAATCTTGTATAACAAAAAAAGTCAACATTGAATGTTACAAAACAATTTAATGACTTAGTTAATTGACTAAGTGAAGTAAGATTGAAAGGACAATTAGGAATAAAGATAATTAATTCCATGTTTAAAGGAGAGAGAGACTTGACCAACTCTTTTGGAAGTGACCTTGGAACCATTTGTTAGGGTAATTAGATGAGGAAATTTTGGGGAAGACATAGAGGTGAATAAAGAACCATTACTAGAAATGTGATCAGAGGCACCTGAATCAATTCCCCATGGATCTTGATTGTCCATTGATTGAGAAATACAAGTAATTGAAATATTAAGGGCCAAAGACGATTAGGCTTGACTATTGGACTTCAACCAAAGATACTTCTAATATTCACCATCCGAGAACTTAGGCTCTTGTTTATTGGATTTGGAGACGTATGTCCTTGTCTGGAAACCCATTCAAAGAATAATAAGTTTTTTGGATATGACCCATTCTCTTACAATAAGAACATTGAGGACAACTACCTCTACCATTGCGTCCTCCTCTGTTTTTGTGATTCTCTCATCCTCAAATGGTTCTTCCCATAGAGGCAAACGAAGATAAATTGTTCTTTGCATTGAGTTCTTTTGCGGTAATGGTGGAAGTTTGAGGTTCTTAAACTCAATCTCGATTAGAGTATTTTCAACTCAATTTCACTTTAGCCTCAACAAGAGTATATTCAACTCGGCCTCGGTCAAAGCATTTTCACCTTGACCTTGATTAGAGTATCTTCAACCTAGCCTCAATTAAAATATCTTCACCTCGACCTCATCTAGGGTATCTTTACCGCAACCTCGGCCAAAGTATTTACACCCTATTAATGAAACCAAACTAAACTGAATCAAAGAATAATGATTGGTTCAGTTTTTATTCCTTAAAACCAAACTAAACTAGCCCATGAACTCCTTTATTAATGAAAAATAGGTGTAATTTTTTTTATAAATCTAAGAAAAATTTAAATATGAAAAAAATATGTTGGATTGATTTTTTATTCATTAAGTGTTAATTAGATGGTTCATTGGATTTGAAAATAAAAGATAATGATTTGTTATCCATCCATTGAATTATATTTATATGATCCATCCAATTCAATCTAAGTCTCTTTTTTTGTTGTAACAACTTGATGGATTGAATTGGATTGGGTTTTACATGGATGGACTGGATAAATCATAAATGGGTTGTTTTGCCACCCATACATTATAGGTTTAGTTTGAGACGCAAGCTAGGGTAGGAGACCCCCACCATGGGAAAGTAAGTTCCATCCATTAAATTATCTCATTTAAAATTCAACTGTTATATTTTTTTTTTTACTTTTGCTTTTTTTGTTTCTACTTTTTTGCCTTTCTTTCCTATTATACCCATTTTCCTTTTCTCTTTCTGACACCAGCCTCCCCATTTCGTTGAGAAACCATCACATTGTGCCAACAACTTGCCGTACTGCAACGATGAGCCACTGCACTGCCTGCCTTGCCTTCACCAACAATAGCTCATTTTGGTTTTTTTTTCATATCCTGTTGTGGCAGCATATGGTGGCATTGTGTGTGTGGGTTTGAGTTTTTTTTTTTCCATATCCTGTTGTGGCAGCGTATGGTGGCATTGTGTGTGTGGGTTTTAGTTTTTTTTTTTTTTTCCATATTTGGTAGCAAAGGACAAGTGTGGCTTTTGTAGGTTGCGCAATGTGCGAACAGGATTTCTTGCTTTTATTTTTCATCTGATTTTTCAATTTGTTTTGTAATCTCTTCAATTTTTTGTTTCTTTCTCTGTTTGTTGTTCATGTGTAATTTCCCCAATCTTCCATTTTCTTGTATGCACTAAACTGTTGGGGTAGCAATGGCGATGGAGGGAGATTAGTGGTGGTTGCTAGGAGAGTGGTTGTTGCAGTGGGCAGTGAAGGAGGTGTGGTGGTGTGGATAGCAGAAGGTGCAGTGCAAAGGAAGTGGATGGTGGTGATCATGATGACAAAGTTGACGAACAGAGCTGAGAGAGGGACAAACTGAGAAAAAAACAAAAGGAAAAAAAAAAAAAAATTTCAACCATTAGATTTTAAAAATGAATTAATCTAATGGCTACAAATTACTTTCCTATGGTGGGACACCCTCTTATGGTCTCCCACCGTAGCCTGTCTTAGTTTGATATAAACACACTGTCTGATTGCTTTTTTTAATCATTGTTTGCTTGTTATTTTAAAGCAGAAATCTTTGGGAAATCATTTTTACCACCTTAACAATAGACGCGATTAATCATGATGAGAAAAGAGCAAAAAGAGACATATGATTGAATCCATGTGTTCCGAGTTACAAAACAGAGTATTTTTTATGAGTCATAAATACTAGTATTTAATTGTTAACATAATTACAACTTATAATTATCTTATTTATTTACATAGTTTTATATTACATGATTACATTATTTACTCATTTCCTACAGTCCTCTCTAGGTAAAGCATATATCAAGCTAGTTACATATAACTAAGTCAAGGACATCTCCATGACTTGGTGAAAAAGTTCACTATTTGGTCATTTGAATTGATGGTTAGTGGTGATGTATTCGAACAAGATCTTTTCCCCAATGAGATGATAATCTATCTCAATGTCTTTGGTCGACTCTTGAAACACTAAATTTGAAATGAAGCAGAGTTCTAGTCAATAAAAAGGTAGCATACATAAGTGGATTTCTGGTCAGTAAGAGAGCTTGCTTAATTTGCATTTGAATATCCCACAATTCTAGTATGACCTTTGCCGACCTTTTTTGGAGCACTATTAGAATATTCTAGGATGCAAATTACTACAACCCAAATGTTCTTCACAGGTAGAGTTAGGGAATTGACTTATCACCCTGATTGCAAAGGAAAAAATTTGGACAAGTAACAGGGAGATTGTTCAATTTTCCAACTTGTCTTTTGTACTTTTTTAGATTGACAAAAATACCTTGACATAGTAGAAGTTTAGATATTAGGGTCATAATAAGAATCTTGGAAGAACCACACCACAAAAGCTAGTTGTTGTATTTGGAGAGTCCAAGGCCATATAAACTTCACTATTGGAAAAATTGCAAATCCCACATTGACTAGAGATAGTGCCTAATAAGTTGGTCCACTCAATTATTAGGACCAACTTTTATTGTGAAAATCTACCTACAACCTACAATAGTCCCTTGAGGAAAGGGACCACCTGGGTCCTAAGCAATGTTGTCAAATTGCGAGTAAACTCACTAACTCGTACAGGGGATTCCTAGCTGTGCGGATCATGAGCTTTAGCACAAAATCACCAAGTCGTCGACCTACTTCAAGCTTGGTGAAGTAGGCAAAACAAAATGGGCTTCTTCCTCTTTGTTGTGACAAATAAAAGACACTCTTCTCTGTAGTTTGCAGTCGATGCTGTCATTGCCAGACGTTACCAATACTGTAATCGACGAAAGCATCCTCTGTTTTTGTGCTTGCTGAGGTGCTTGTGGTGTTCATATTTCAGAAAATTATTGGCTTGTACTGTTCTTGGTACGTGTTCAAAAATTGGCTGTTCTTTGCTTGGTGTTGTTTGGTAGTGTTTTGTGTGATGTGTGGCAATTGTTTAATGCATGGAAGGTGTTTCGTGTGTGTTGGTCTGTTTGGGTGTTGTTTATTCTGAGCTTATTATTCTCAGTCCTTAGTGTATTGGGGCCAGTTGGGTATTGTTTTGTTTGGGCCTATCATTTTCTATTCATAGTTATTTATGACAACATCGGTCCCAAGTAGTGCACACATCTCATCAATTGTGGCATATCCCCAATCAAGATGAGACGAGGCATCACTTGCAGTCTTAGGACCAGACAAAGGTCAAGGAAGAAAGACAAGTATATTGAAAGAGACAAACAATGATAACCCAAAAGTCACGTAATGAGGAGGAAGATTGCAAATGAAATATATACCTTTATAAAAAGCAATGGGAAGGTCAATCTCAGGAGGTAGTTTTAGAGGAGACAAAGGAGTTGGCTTATTTATAGGTTGTATCGAGCTGGTTTAGTGCTTACCATCAACTTTTTAGTGTTCCTTTTATTTTTTTTAATCATTATTTTATAATGTTGTATTTGGCTGTAGGAATGTGTGTGTGCTAATGAAAGTTTGAATGACTGAAGAATAACATATTTCACTTCATGTCACTTATTTTTAGTGACCTTGTTACAACTTTCAATAATAAAATTAGAGTGGTGCTTATGATGGGTCCTATTTCCTTGAGCTTTTTCATCTATGATGGTGATGCTCCTCTTATTTAAGGACTGTTTATATTTTTATAATATTTTTTATTTTTAATTTATTCAGTTTATTATCAAACTCACTTTTAGAGTAGTCTCCAGATATGGCATGAGTGACTTGTACTGTCATGTATAGTTAGGATTTGACAATTTTTTGTGGAAGTTAAATTGACATCTTTATATTTAAGATTTTCTACATTGTTTTTTGTGACTAATTGTTGCATTTGGCTCTTAAGATGTGTCTATGCTTTGAAAATATGATTGACTAAACGATGGCACATTTGATTGCATGTCACTAATTTTTAATTCTTAGCCTTGTTACTTTAGTGAAAATAGAGAGCTATTTTGTGGCTCATATTTCCTTGAGCTATCCAGTCGATAATGGTGGTGTTCCTCTTGTTCAAGGATTATTTATATTTATATTTTTATGAATTTGTTCATTGTTTTTTGAAATTCATATTTGGATGAGTCCCTGGATATGACATGGGGCTTACCTGAAAGTTGTCCTTTATATTTGGGATTGTCAGTTGTTAACCTTATTTTTTATTGGTATTTTTTTTATGTACTGTTTTTAACAGAACTTTTTTATGATCATATTGTCCAATTATGACTCTTCAGCATTGGGCCTGCATCTGCATAGTCAATGTGAAATAC
Organism: Pachyrhizus erosus; assembly: GCA_026544285.1. NCBI lineage: Eukaryota > Viridiplantae > Streptophyta > Magnoliopsida > Fabales > Fabaceae > Pachyrhizus > Pachyrhizus erosus. Next base: position 11,739 of record JAMLFT010000796.1, on the reverse strand, counting down.
CAAAAACTTTATTATTGCAGCTTGCGATGATAGACTGGTATAAAATAACTGGATCCATTTCTTTCCTTATTGGTATCCCATTTGAAGAAATTTGCCATGTCAAAATTCAACTTAGTGTGATTTAGATTACCTGCTTTACAAGATCCCATTTTCCAAAGATTTGTTGTAGGAGGTAAGGACCCTTCATAGGGTGCCAAGAGTTCTGCAAGCTAAATGACTTGTGTTTCTAAAGATTGAACCAGCAGCAAGGACACTAGACACTGAGCATAAGCTATGACATGAGGATAGTTTCTGTAGGAAGAGACAGGAATTTATTTAATCAGGATATGTGCTTGAAGAAAAAGTTAAAAATATTGCTGTTTGGCACTAATAGAATTCCTTGATTTAATTCATTCGGAAATTTAAAATTACTTCTGAAGTCATATCTTTATCTGATTAGCGATAATACTTTACAGAATTAATACCAGTAACATCTTGAAAATTTGTCGAACTACAGTCGACAGATATTTCCCATTATGTGTTGTATAAGACTAGTTTGGAAACAGGTTAAATAACTTCTTTTTTTATGTTGGTTGGGGGGCTACTTTCAGTGATGGCCGTTCTCTGCTTTTACTAATGCATGGACAAGGTTTTGTTATTGAGGTACAAGTGTTTTGCAAGTTTGAGCTTCTTGAGCTAACTGTTTACTTTTCATTTCTCTATTTTGAAGGATAACCTTATCCTTTTGAAACTTCCTTTTCTATAATCCTTTTAATGGTTTTTGAGGAGAAGAAAGCTGATAGGTTATGGAAATGATGTTTTGCTGGAAGTAAGGATTATTTTTAAACACTAACATTTAATGATTGCTAAAATATATGGAATATGGCCCTGTGACCTTTACAGATTTCATGTTGCTTCAGCTAGGGAGGGTTACTTGGCAATGTGTATAAATATTTAATTTCCCATGTTAGGATGCTGTTTGGTTTGTTTTATATTTTCATATTTCATATTAGTTTATATCTACCCCTTTTAATTTTGCTTTGTGTGTAGAATTTTGTGAAGCAAGTGAAAACAAAACTAGATTTGATGTTTTTACCATTTCTTTAACAAAATCTTGAAAATGAAACATATCAATTGACAATGAAAACAGAAAATTTTGTAATTATTAATGAAACATATCATTTGAAAATGAAAACAAAACAAATCAGATATTGCCTTTGGATTTCTACATGATATTGAAAGGGGAATATCATATCAAACAATTGCAGTAAAATTTCAACACGCTGATTTTCCAATGATTGGCTGATTTCAGGATTGGTATTTAATGTGCATTTTAAATGGTGCTTCTTAGAGTTGCAGATTAAAGGTATAAACAGTGTTATGTCCACAGAAATTGTCATCATGTTGAAATTATGAAGATGTTTGCATATGCGATTGTAGGAATTATGGCACAAGTAACTTTGAAATGTGTATATGAAAAATTTAGATGCAATATAAATATTTGTTTTATAAACGTATTATTATGCTAAGATTTTTCACAAAATTACAAAATACTATTGACATCCTTATTTATTGCAACTTCACTCCATGGATTTTAGAGTTTTTGAGAAGCACAGGCACTAGAAGTTGTGCTTTAACACAAGAGCTCACATCACTGTTGCTGAAAAACAGGTCGAACTTCTTCTGTTGTCTTTTTTCTATCAAAACATTTCAAATTCAGGCATAGTCGCATTAATTGCTTTCCATGGAGATTGTTACTTAACATTGTGAGTACTTGTAGATAGAACAGGCATGGACATGCCATGCCTTGGGATTGCAACACAATTATGGGCATTTTTAATGTTGATGGCATTTCTATAATAAGATATAATCCAATTTTTGGGTTCATATGCTTGAGTTGTCTGTTAACCTTTCTATGTTGCTAAAAGGAATTTTGAGTAACTTGACTATTTCAGGTTTTTGCATAAGCAGAGATGGAGATCGTTATTACTTACTCAGACTTCCATTGCATCTGAGACTGTAGATCTTCGAGCTAAATATTTGACATTGAGGAACAGGCAATTTTGTATTATGTATTTTACTGACAATTTCTATGCGAGGACGTTTATATTTGTAAGGATAGTTCTCATTAATGGTTCAAGAAATTTAGTAAATTATTGTGATAGGATGACATTTTATTGCACAATACGGTGTTTAGATTGTTGTACTGTGTGGGACTGATGCATGCACATCTTCATGCAGTTGTAGTTACTTTGTGTAATTTAGATGTCTTGATAATTTTTAATTAGGTTTCTGAATTTTTTTTTTTTTTTCAATTAGGTCTTTGAACTTGGATTTATTTTTTAATTAGTGATCCAATTGAAAAAGAAACAGTTCAAGAACCAATTTAAAATTGTCATAGTTTAGAGACTTGATTAAAGATTGTAAAGTCTCTGCATGTCAATATTCTCAAATTTGTAGTTTTGCATGTAAGGGTGAAAATATTAGCATGCAAAGACTTGACAATTTTTAATTAAGTCTCTTAATTATTTGTCATTTTTAATTAGGTTTCATTTTTTCTGTTTTTTCAATTGGATACCTGAATCTTATTTGTTTTAGTTAGGTTTTCGTTGAGATCTAAATAAATATAAGTTTAAAGACTTAATTGGAAAAAAATTGTTTGAAGTATTAATTAAAAATTGTTAAATAATTCAAGAATCTACACATTAATTTAACCTATTTTGTATTCTTAAGAAACTTGAACTAGGCTTTTGTTTTGGTAATTTACTGTAGAAATTATTTCTGATGTATGGCATTATGCCTTACTCATCAATGCGATGTGTTAGATTGATGATTTACAATCACTTGACATCAGAGGTAACACCTGATAAATGCATTACTTTACCTCATCACATGCATTATTATCGTAGCTCATTGTGAAGGTAGATAAAAGAAATTGTCAGTATATTCTCGAACTATCATCTCAAAATTGCAAGAGGGCTTCCTTATATTTGAAGAATCCGATTTCTTTTCTTTTTGATAACAAAGAATCCCATTTCTAAACATCAATAAAAGCTGAGGATTAGTCTCTTTAGGGACTAAACTTCTATAGGTATTTTAGGGACAAGTCTCCTATTTTTCCAAGACTTATGAAAATGAATGAGAGCATTGTTTCCCACAAGCTTGCATGTAGATCAGTGGTAGTCATGTAAAATATAAATGTAATATGTGGTGTTTTATATTTTAGTCTTTTGTTCATTGGAGATGTGTTTAGGCATTTATTGTACATTGGAGACTGAATCAAGTAAACAGTATAATAGGCATCGCAGGGGATGATGATTGGAGGTAAGGATTTTTCGAGGCATTTACCATTTTGTTATAGTCCTTTAGTTACATGTACCTTGTATGTTCTCCTTTGCCAATTGAATCTTATAAAGGTTTGAAACAGTAGTGAAGAATATGTTTTGGAATTGAGTTTTATAGGAAAAAAAGAGGATAGTTGTTAATTTGATCATTTTTAAAATAAAATAAAAATAAAAGATTAATATAAACTTAATGTTTTAATTTTTTGTAAATATTGTAGATTTCTCTTAATTAAAATTAAAAATATTTATACTCCTTTTCTTTTAGAATATTTTTAAACAAATACTAAAATCTGTTATAGCATCCATTTTTTTACCTCTGGTAAAGTCCACTCAAAAGACTTCTACCCTGCACGTTCAGTTTTCGTTTTTATTAAATTTCACCTAATTGTGTCATTATCATAATTGAACATTCTCAGAACTAAGTTGTGTTTCTTTTTCCTAAAAATAGGGATAATCAGGTTTAATTTTATAAAAGAGAATGAAAAAAAACTATTAGGTGGGCAATGAAAAGTGACAACATTGGTGCCTCACATTGCGGGCAAGCTTCCTGTTGACTAAGTCATCCACAATACTTAAGGGAACTTAAACTTAACAATTTTTAGCAGTTTTTAACTGTTAAATAATATTAAGTTTAAGGACATTATAAATGTATACTGTGTGACAGTTTATAGTAATTAAAATAGACTCTGTTAAAAACATTAATAAGTAGAGACTGAATTCACATATTTTTTAAAATATATGAATTAAAATATCAATTTAAAAGTATTGAGTCTAAATTCACGTTTGATAAAAATAATAATAATAATACAGAGACCAAAAAATATTTTATCCTATTATATATTTGATATTTTGATACTATTGATTTCTTCTTCCTTTTTTCTATCGATGATCATTCCTTTTCTAATTATATTAATCAATATATTCTCTACTAGCTAATTTGTTTCCCAAAGTGTCCACTTGATTAATAAGAAATTTAATCTTTTATGATGATCAAGACTTTAAAATAGAAATTTTAAGGCATGATTTTCGTTTTTGCCCATACATATAAATTTTGGGATAGAATCCAGACCCACGTATCATGGGGTTTGAACCCCTTATACTTAGAGCAACACATGATTATACTACACAATTTTGTATCAACTGGATTTGATTGGGCATATATGGATTAAAAGGTATGGCTACATTGTGTAGGTTGCAAATTCCCACACGGCATAAAACTTAAGCCTCACCCACTCTCCATTTTGAAAATGACAATTTGGAATGTAATTAAATTTCAGATTATCCTTTCCAAAATGAAGAGGGATGATGTTTGAGTTTTGTAGAATGTAGGAAGAAACACCTCATCTAATAACATTATCTTTAATTGTAAAAGAATAAATAGTCATGAGTGCAATATATTAATTTTACGTTTGTTTCGGTTATAGTGTTTATTGGTATTTTGACTTCAAAAGTTTGTTTATCATAGAACGAACCCTTAAACTAATAAATGCTTGCTTAAGGAGTACATACTATACTAAACTCAAACAGGAAGTTTTACGATACATAATACGCAATACACTATTTGTTTATAATACATTTCCAGACTAATTCATATGATTGCTGCATGGGTAAAATTAGGCCATATAATAAGCACAATAAAAAAAAGTACAAAGAACATCCTGCTGTGGAATAATTTTTTGGTACAACTCTCTGACACATCACTTTTTTTTATTTGGTACTGTATTTTAACTCAAAAACTTATATCAGAAAAGAAATAACTATACAAAGTGAGTATTAATAATTCTAAGGGAAGAAATATCTTCAGTAGCAGGACTGAATCTTTTTTTCCATGAAATGACCTATTAACCAATTCCTAAAATAATTTTTAAGGAAACGTGTGTTTCTACTCATTACATTTTTAAGAATCACATTTTAAAAAAATGTATAACCACAAATATTATTTTTAAATATATCTAAAAATATATTTAATTAATTTTTAATATTTTAAAAATACTTGTTAAATTTAAAATAATTAAATAAAAATAAATATAAATGAAAATTATAATGAAATCAGAAAAAAAAAACTTGTTACTTTCTCATAAAAAAATAAAATTTTTCATTCCTTACCATAATAAAAACTGAAATCGTGAAAATGTAACTTAAATGAGAATAAAAATATTAATAAATATTTTTTATAACTTAATAAATAAATAAATAAATATTCACATTCATATTTTTAAAAAAAATTAAATATATTTTTAATTTTTCAAATATGAAAATACGTGTTTTTTAATTTTCTTAATTAAAATATGTATTTTTAATTTTTAAATTGACAAAATAATTTTTTAATTTTTTTTAAGTTTAAAATAATCACATATTATTTATCTAAACCGCACAAATTAATTATGAAGAATTAAAAAAATATTTCATGAATTTAAAAAATTAAAAAATATAATTCTAAATTTAGAAAACTATAAAAAATATATATATACCGCAGATTTGACTGACAAAAGAGTAAAAGAAAACATATTTAAGTTTTTTTTAAAATGTAAAAAGATTCTCTGGAAGAATCACCTCCTAAGTGAAATAGCAAAGTAATCATACTACACGTGTGTACGACCATGCTTGTCTCAATCAGACAGACACCAGCCAAACTAGTACTCAGGCCAATCAGTGTAATGTACCCAGATCCACAAAAGAATCACTATAACACGTAAAAAAAATAGATTAGGTGAAGGCTAAGGTTCAGAAATCTGGTCCTCAGTCCTGTATTTTTTTATTTTTTTTTAAAGATGGCAATAAATTAGGTAGCCAAGATATTTATCAAATAAATAAATAAATTGAAGTATTTTCTGGCATAAAAACAATGCCCCTATTCAAAGAGAAATAAAATGTGATGTTTGATCTTTTATGTCCCTTCTTCTACATTGTTTTAATTGCTCCAATCTACCCACTGGTGTAGCGGCTAATGATTCCATAACCTGACAAATGGGATCAAAATTGTGTTCATAAAATTCTGTACATTAATCAAGTGCAGCTTTATTTTTCCGCCCAGTTATTGGCTTGGGCAAGCCATCAAAGATTGGTTTTCCAATAGCCGCAGTTGAAAGTGCCTGCAAGTCTGGTTTCAAATTCCACATTGAGGTTGGCCAAATGGATGAAGAGCCACTGTTATCTTGATCCTGTAAACAAGAAGTGCTTGATGATTTCCTCACCCCAGATGAACCATCATTTAGAGAAGCATCCCCCATACCCATTGCCACAGGATTCAAACCAATTGGTTCAGAATCAGTTGTCACTGCGGTTCGGCTAGCTGCCTTCTGTCTCAGAGCTAAGCCCTTTCCTGTTCTTGATGGAAGAACACCACTGCTGCTATTATCCTCCCTCAAAAGCAACTCTGGTATCCTGGTAAAGTCAGCTACAGATTTCTGACGTCTCTGGGCAAGTTTGACATTCCATTTATTGGAGTTAACTTCCCTGGTTTCTTCAGCCGGTGCATCATCCATTTTTTCCATAATCTCTTCCAAAATTACATTGACCAAACTTTTGGATTTCCGGTGATGACCCAGAGGTCGATCAGACGTAGGTAAGTTTCTGGGGAATGGACCATCTTCTGAGGGACTTGAGGTCCCTTTAAGTCCATAGTAGCCCCGTAATGAGTTCATGGCTGGGGAGACCTTCCGCTCTGATGACTTTATTCTCAGAGGTTGGAATGATTCAAGCAGATCACGGTGTGCCTGATCAGGAGGACTGTGATCCGAGTTACCTTGTCTGAAGGGACAACATTCATGATCAGTAGTGATTTAAATGCTAATGGGAAAGAAACCACTCAGAAGTAATGATATAAAACAAGAAATTAAATATTGAAACCAAGATAAATGGGGAACATTATAAATCTATTTTCTTGTATTACACATTCTTCTGAAATTTCCACATAAGCTAGATTTCACAGAAATTCATACGGTAAGATATTAATACAAATGACAGATTATAGTCATAACAAGGCCCAGAGGATACCCAACTCCAGCATAATTAAGTTAATATGCAATTCTTAAACAGCAAGTTTAAACAAAAGCAACATATAAAAGCAGCATTCAAGAAACAGAGGACTATATCTTCAACAACCAGAAGTAATAAGAACACTATAAGAAAAACTCCGTGAAAAACATAGTCCACCATGTCAATTTCCAAAGACCCATTACCATCACCACCTCGTTTTAAACTGCATTATAAGCAACTGTTATTGCCACAAGGCCCACAACTATTGCCTTACTTTATTCTTAAGCATCCATCAGATAACAGTTTTTGTACCCAAATTCAATATTAAGCCTTGGACAAAAACAACCTGGCACTTCAACTGGATTACTACAAATTAAACTCCCCCAGAAACATAGAGCATATTGGTGAAGTCACAGTTATAAAAATGAAAAAATCTTTAAAGTGAGCAATACAGGATTCATCCATCGTAATGATCTGGAAACAGAGTACAGTCATATGGTAAAAGAAAAAAAGGGGTCATGCATAAAGGAAGAAAATAACATGATATGATAGAAGAATTAGTTCATATGATGATAGAGCAGAACAAAGGAATAACAATTTGAATTAAATTATGGATAAAAAAAGTGAAGAAACTAAAATAAATTGACCCGATGATGCAACAAAAATAAGGATTTAATTTTGCTCTAATGACAGCATAAAGAGTTTTATGGAATTAGTGAACAAAATCTTGTCAACTACTTCATAAACTGTTAAAAGCCTTCAATTCAAGCAAAAAACTTAAATTTCCACAATGACCTGGCACCGTCTTGTTTAATAGATGTGTAAAAAGGTTTTACAGTGACGGTGAATACAATCTAAAAACTTGTTCCTTAAATCCATTTACTTATTCTAAAAAGTTAAAGCATTGAATTTCATTCTAGATGCATTCTCAGTTTCTCAACTTTACCTTCATATTCTTGTCTCTGTACAAGCATGCCCAACATATGCACTTAAAATCAAAGTACAATAAAAAATTTGCTGGCTATTTTAACATGAATGGTGCCCAAAATATCAAACTCCCCTATGAAAGCTCCAACTTAAGGTAAGTACTCAGAAATTCCTCCCCCACCCAGTCCCTTTTGTTTTATACAGGATATTTTTTTCAAATATTCAGCAACACCAAAAAGTATGAGGCAGCATTTGACACACAAAGAAAAAGAATGGCAGTTTGTCGTTACATTCTGCTTAGTTCCACCCTTTTAGTGGAACCAAAATATACCACTTGCCTTAACCTTATGTTCTATTCTGTCCTCACTTTAAAGTACACCAAAGATTGAACATAAACTATATGTTATGCTCTCTCCCTGCCTAACCTGTTTGCCAAACGCTCCCTAAGTCCTAGTTTCTTTTATTTAATGTTTTTCCTTCATCCAATAGAGATAAACATACCCTGGAGTACTGCAACCATTTGATAAACAAGGAGATGGAGGGTGCCTTCCAGGTAGCGGAATATGGAGAGTTTTAAGTGCAAACATTTGATGGTCTGTAACAAGGTTATTCATCTTTCTGATGTCTGCCACCTACAATTTAGCAAATCAAAAAGAGCTGAAGAAATTACACTCCATTCCAAAACTCAAATTGATAAAAGAAGAAAACTTAAGAAACAAGAATTCAGCACAATGCTCCTATCAAAAGTGGTAGGTAGTCAACAACGATATTAACATAAAGTGGAAAACAGTTCAGTAAACACTCGTAAACGACAAAACCAAAAGGCACCACAAGAAATAAAAAGCAGTTCGGTAAACACTTGTAAACAACAAAACCAAAAGGCACCACAAGAAATAAAGACAATGCTACCAAAAATACCAAAACCGTTTCAAAACAGAAAAAAACTTTTGAGTTTTCACCATTATTAGTATCTCTTCCTCTTGCTTTTGTCCCAAATTTCCCATCATTTAATTTTGTCCACTTGCAAACAATGATTCCAAAGGAAACATTTCAAAATGATATCATATTATATCGGACAAATCTTAAGATTCAGTCCCTTAAGTACTTATGGTAAGTTTTTCAATCAGAATTGAAATTTCTCCTGAGCAATCCCCATAACAAAGGTTTGCATCAAAGGTTTTCACCATTATTAGTATCTCTTCCTCTTACTTTTGTCCCAAATTTCCCATCATTTAATTTTGTCCACTTGCAAACGATGATTCCGAAGGAAACATTTCAAAACGATATCATATTATATCCAACAAATCTTAAGATTCAGTTCCTTAAGTACTTATGGTAAGTTTTTCAATCAAAATTGAAATTTCTCCTGAGCAATCCCCATAACAAAGGTTTGCATCAAAGGTTAAAACTCCAATTCTGATTGGAAAACAACACCAGAAACACCTAAAAAACTGTATCTAAATTTTGTCATATCATATCAGACAAAGGCTGCAGCTGCATCCACATCATGTGCTATAAAAATTACATTAATTTGACTCATACGCTACCCTTTCATCATCAAATATCCCCTTTCATGAATTTGACTCACGCGCTACCCTTTCATCATCAAATATCCCCTTGCATGAATTTGACTCATGGTACCCTTTCATCATGAAATTCCTTCTTGCATGAATTTGACTCACACGCTACCCTTTCATCATCAAATTCCTTCTTGCATGAATTTGACTCACACAGTACCCTTTCATCATCAAACTCCTTCTTGCATGAATTTGACTCACACACTACCCTTTCATCATCAAATTCCTTCTTGCATGAATTTGACTCACACTACCCTTCATCATCAAATTCCTTCTTGCATGAATTTGACTTATACGCTAGCTTTTCACCATCAAATTCTCAAAGAGGGGTAAACAACCATGCATGCGCACACACATACACATAAACCATCCATAACACAAATTCTAACATTCTCTAAACAATCAAAATCAAGTTGATACAATACAGGAGAAAAACTAAATAAATACATAAATAAATAAATAAAATATAAAATTGAATTAAAATAATGAAAAAAAAAAAAGTACCTCAACACCATACTTGATAGCGACACCAGCCAAGGTATCGAATTTGGAAACATGATGCTGGATGTAGCCAAGTCTGGGAGGCGATGAGGAGAAGGAAGAAGGCTTGGTAGGGCTTCGTTCTCTGCTGGGTACGTCTCCATCATTATCATCATCGTAATCACACGCAAACTTATCGAAATAGCCATTGTTGTTGCCATGCTCTCTCCACTTTTCCCTTTCCATCGCAAATTGTGAATCAACCGCTTCAACATCCCAAACCCATTTTGCAGATTAATGAGTTGGGATCTCTATCAATGAATTTACGGATCTGTGATTGTTTTTTTCTGCGTTTCTCAGCGTTTTCTTCCTCTTTCTTGAAAAAGGTTGGATGATTCACAACTCTCTCTCTCTTTTTTTCTTCTTTTCCTCAGTTTACTTAGAAATTTAGAATGATATTTCTTTTTCTCGGGCGTTATAAATATATAATAATATTAAATGAGTGAAACAAGTTTTTTTTTTTTTTTTTGAGGTGAAAGATATTAAGTCCATAGTAAAATCTCCATACTATACCAAAAAGAAAAACTAAAATCTTCATTAAATTAAATACAAACAAATAGTTGGTCAAAGTTTTTATTGTCTTTTAGAATAGGAGCACAATCGGTTTTAGAACCAAAATAATTTATTATTAAAATTGAACATTAAAACTGCTAAACAGATAAATTAGTAGTTAATTGGGGACTATTTTAATTTAACTATTGATGTGGAACTTAAGTCCTAGAATGCAGTTTTCCTTAAAGTTGTGTAAAGAGAATTTTGTTTTTCTTAGTAGTTTTATTTGACTCTAACTTGAATAGAGTGGACCAAACTTCGAATTCGGATAGTAGAATATAATGATAATGTTAAGAGATTCTTTTAAAACTAACACTCAATTTGATAAGATTATTATAATTATAAGATAAGTAAAGCTAATTGATGCTGTTTCCTAATCTTTTCTTTTAAAATAATAACTAATAATTTGTACTTTACATAAAAGTTGAATTTATATTTTATAACTTTTTAAATTTTATTGAAGTATATATTAATATATACATATATATAAAAAAAAAAATAATATCAATATAATTTATATTAATTCTTACATTACTTAATAATTTTATATAACATATGAATTTGATCGATCTAATTGTTTATATTATTTTTATTATTCAAATCAAATTTTATAAAATTAAATATTAATAAGAATGTGATTAAATAATTTATATTATTTCTTTTTTATAAATAATTTTGTCAAATAATACTTATAAGTATTTGCTAAAACTAACTGTTAAAACAACTAAAAATATAAAATTATAAAAATTAATATATTTATATAATATTTTTATATAAATTTTAATATTATTTATTTATGAAAATATGTATTAAAATATTTATAATTTTAGTTTTTAATTAAT
>JAMLFT010000795.1:0-36588 GCA_026544285.1 Pachyrhizus erosus | reverse complement strand
TTTAAAATATGTTTTGTGAAAATAATAATTAAGAGTAAATATTTTTTAAATATATAATTATAATTTAAACTAATTTTTTTTTTTAAAATATAGTTATTTTTTAATTTTAAATATATATATATATAAGTAAAGGTTTTTCCTATTTTAAATAGTAATAAGAATAAACTAGAAAAAGAAAAATTTTATCATATTCAGTCAATTTTTAACCTAATTTTCTCCTTAGGATAAAAATTGCATTTACAAGTATAATAGAATAAATCATAAGATAAATTTATCATATCATGTTAGTTCAATAAACATTGAATTCAAATAGGATATGATAAGTTATCATATCCTGATCACTAAACGAGTCCAAAGAGTAGATATTCAAATTCAATTCTAGTGTAAAAGTTAAGAATGCACTAGGAAAACCATATCAAATTATGAAGTGTCCACCCCTGATTAACATGAAAAAGAATACAAAAACATTAAAAATGCAATATGAATATCAATATTTAAAAGGGAATTTACCTAACAGTCCATGGAATCTTCGTAATCTATTCCTAAGAAAGATTCTCAATGAAGAAAAATCCAAGTCATGATCCCAATTAAAGTACTTATGTCAAAAAGCTTGTAACTACCTCTTGATTCATATATTTATACTTAGGAATTAAAACCTTTACTTAGCAAGGAGTACCCATTGCTAAGTGTTACCTTAAGAAAACTTCATTCTTAGTTAACAACTTTTTAATGTAGTGTTATGAGTAATTTTTCTTGGAAGTTAATCGTTGGATGACATGTAGTATCATTATATGCTAAAATGATAATGACCCTTTATGATGCTTTTATTAAGCAATTTGATGTATCACTTAGTGGCACTTTACGAGTGCATCATTAAGCAATTTTTTTGGATCCATAAATGATGCGTATAAAATGTGTTTAAAGATAAACATACCTTATGTAGTAATAATAACGAACCTAAAGTTCGAATATCGTGCCTTAGAGACTAGATATGGTTTCCAAATGATTGAATTAATATAGACGAAGGTATCATAATTTAGAAAGGGTTGAATTATAATAATTATAAACTATATAAGAAGACAAGTGAATAAAAAACTCACATGTTTAACAAATTAAAAGACCTAGGATTGTGATTTTAGACATATCTTTATGGTCCTCCTAATTTATATTTTAATCAAATTCTAATTATTCCTTTAATTACTAATCTTGCCTCTCAAAATAGACTAACAAAATTTTGTCATTTTTTAGAAGTCTTCATCCTTATTTTATTTCACAGTTAATAATTTCATATCTAATTTAAGAAAAGGATTGAATGCAAGAGGTAAATTAACAAAGTCAATTTGATTAGAAGATATTGTTATCAGTTTGGTCATGCAAATTTTAGGAACCTAATAGGGATATCCTCACTCGTGTTCCTCTCAACATGCTTGATGTGATAATCAATGGAAAAAATGTCAATAGGAGCAATCGATTGTGAAGTCAAAGGAGACATGGAGTATTGAGCCAAAGTTTATTTAGAAACTATAGGTTGAACCGACTTTGGGGGAGGAGCAGAAGGAGTCGCTTCAACTATAGTCGGCTACCATGACAAAGCTAAAGTTAGGCTAGCCAAGTTTGACTAAATAATGGAATTCAAAAATAAGACTAAACCTCAAAAACTGGACTAGAAGGGTCAAGCTTTAGCTTTTTCTTCTTTGATTCATTAACAACAACAATCTTAGTTTTCCATTGAAAAGAAACCAGAAGAAATGTCACAATGATAATAAAAAAAATCAAGTGCAAAATAATGAGGATAGTGAAATAGGGTTTCTCTAATAGGTGTTGCAACGATAGTTGACGATTTGATATGTCTTTAAAGACTAAGGATTGAGAGTAAAAAAAAAACTTTCTTTTTTCATGTTAATTGGTTTGACTTGACTCTTAGCTATAACAAAAATTCAAAATTAATATTTAATCAAGGAAATATAAACTTACCTTTTCAAGCAATTGAACTAGAGGTTGATGTGGCATTTAGAGGATGAACATTGAAAAAGGTTACCTTCAAAGTTGGTTGTTTGGTAGAAGTCTTCCCATAAGCCTCTTATACCAAAGCCTTACTTCCTATGCATTGCAAATATGTCAATATAGGTTTAGGGAACATTACTTTTCCTTAAAAATTGGCCACCGATTAACAAATGTTAAAGATTATTTAGGGATTGGAATGAATAAGCTGAAGTTAAAGGCATTCGTCTTGCAAATGTTCTTTCTCATCAACTTAATAACCTTGTTAGCTAACAACATATGATGATTGATTAGTTGTATAACTTGTTTGGGTAAATTTATTTAGAAACACTTATAGAAGAAGAAAAAATTAAAATAAGTTTCTTCATAAGCTAAAATTAACTTATGCATAAGGTAACTTTTAGAAGCTCTATCATATTTAGAGAAGTTATATGAAAGAATTTCTATAAGCTATCTTATTCATAAGCTAATTTTAGATTTTGAAGAAACTCTTTTCATTTTTTTTTCTTTTTTTTCTCCTATAAGTACTTCTAGATAAGTTTTCCCAAAATGACCCTATGATGGTCAAGTACATTATAGAAACATGTTGACTTAAGCCAAATTAACACGCAAAAAAATTGTGGATTGTAAGTCTCAACAAAGGTCTTGTTGCGTCTTAAACTTGACTTCATTATACAATAAAGGTCACAAGTTACTAAGATGTTGTCCTAGTTACTTGCTTATTACAAAAAAAAGCTTGACGATTGTTTCGACTCTAGTCAAAACTATCTTAGAATTACATGATCAATTGTTGGAGGATTAAATGAAAATGACATTATTACAAAAAATAAAGATGATGAACTAATTTTTTAGTATAAATATGTATTGTTGAATCATTATAAAGCCTTTCTTTGCCAAATAAAAAATCCAGCCTTCTAAATTTACTTTATCTTTCTTGTGTTTTATAACTTTCATTTAATGTTTTTCTTCAATTTTTAGTTGAACTTTTTTTTTTTTTTGTTTATATGCTAACTCACCTTCCAAGCATTCTTTGGTGTAATTTTGTGAATCCATTGTCGAAGGACATACTCTCTTCTTCTACTAAAATTACTTAATAGTCATGATGAAATTATGTTGGAGTTTTAGCTAGTTAAGACATATAGTTATAGTTAGTGCAACTTCATGAAATAACATCTAATTTTAACCTCTAAGCAAATCATTTTTAATTCCTTTTATTGTAAAGATTAAAATCATGTATAGGAAAAAAATTAAAAATTATATATAAAAATTAAAATGAGATATTTTTAAATATAATTAAATATAAAAATTAAATAAATAATTAAATCTTAAAATTATTATATTACCAACCGATATATTAACATAAAATATCTTTAAATTGTTTCAAACTCAATTTGAGATATAAACTCAATGCATGACATATTTACCTTTTAAAAATATGTTCATGGGAACTTATTTTTCACAAAAATAAAATAAAATTCCTTTTACAAACCCAATTTATAAAATAAAAATTTATGTTAAAGATATTTTCACATATATTAATAAATTAAATATTTAAAAAATAAAATTTATTAAAATAAATTTTTACTAAATTATTTTTATTCTTTTTCTTAATTTCAATAAATATATTATTAAATATTTTAAAATAATAATATTTATTATAGAATAAAATTAAAATAAATATTTTAATATTTTATTTAAAATTAAAAACATCAATCATTTTTAAAATATCTTTTAAATGATAAAACTTTAATAATTTTAGAATAAAAATTACTTCAAAATTAAATTTCTCAATTATAATCCACAATTAGTAAACCTTATTTTACCTTAATCAGAACCAGCCCAATGCTGTAAAGCAAGCCTACCTAAGATTTTGAGGATTGTGTCAGATGATAAAATGGCCTGTTATTATCCCAATACAGGACGACAGAACTAGATTTTTAACACTGCATGATGAATCAAACAGAAACAGAAAATCTCCTAGTTTGTGTTAGGAATGTCTTGAACATATTAAGACTGGCTGAACACCTTAAATTTTTCTCATGGGTTTGTATATATGCAATCACGTCCATATTTCAAGAAAGAATTCGATAAATTTTATTATATATTTTAAATTACTTAAACTTATAAATATTGAATGATTTTTATATTTTAATATAAATGTTTTATTTTCAATAAGAATTTTTTTAGTTTTTATCTTGTGTTATAATATTCAATGAAAATTCTCTCTTTCTCTTTTATTAGACTGGATTTTTTTTACGAGTACAGGAATATATTGTCCAATTCCTGGATTGATTGGCAGTATGGACCTTACGGAAAGAATATTACTATTTGCCACAAGAAGCCAAATGAAAGTTTCAAAGGTGGATTCGATTGTATTTGTAACTTGACATTTTTGTAATGAGAGGAGAAATAAGAAAAAGTAAAATGAGAGATAAGATGAGTAATATAATAGAAAATAAAAATTATATTATAAAGAATCTGGTGAAATTGTAAGATGAAAATAACACTAATATATTTCACTAATGTAAAATTCAACAAAGAAAACCGAACAAAAAATAAAGGCAAGAAGAAAAAAAAAAACAAAAAAAAAAAAAAGACAAGCCGCCGAACGGCAGAATAGGATTCAGCCCAATCGCTTTTCTATACATTTATGCTATCATAATCTTAGTAAAGTTGATTTGTCGATATAAAATATGATTTGATGAATGTTCAAGTGACAAGTTCGAGTTGCTAATGATTTTTCACGTTTATGAATTTATTTACTTGTCAATGGATTCTATAAATATGTAAACACAAAATATTGTGGTTGGAAGTCTGGAAGGGAGTTAAACTTGAATCAAAATTACACCTACCAGCAATCTTTAGTGTTATAACAAAAACCTCTTAAAAACAGGGGGCAGAGAACTCTGAAACGCTGTAAAATCTCCACCGCTTAGTCTAGAAGTCTCTCATATAATTCTAACATCGATTGGACTGGATCCCTTCTATGTGTTAGATCTATTATTTATATATGCTGTCAAATTTTGATTCTTCATATACATATATATATATATATGCTTTATTCTTATGTGTCCTAAAACTTTAGAAGCTCATAAAACTTCAGCTTCTGGTTGCTGGTGAAGCCCACCTTTCCAATTGTGGCAATCCGATTGCTCGTCTTCTTCTGTGTCCATGCTGTTGCGTCCAGAGCTTGAAAGACCTTTAACTGACCCTCCTAAAAAGAGAGGACCTTGTGGAGAGCAAGACTGTGATGTGTTGTTCCCCTTTGATTTATTATCTCCAAATTTATCTTGTGCCATCATGCCTAAACCACTATTAGCCTGCCCAACTGAAGAACCTTGAGGTCTTCTAAAATGAAGCCTGTACTTCTGAATAAACCACAAATATGTGTTTGAGTAATTAAGAAAAGTCATAAAGGATGAAAAAAATGTTAAAAATAAAAGGGTTGCTACTTAAGGTCCTCTCAAAGAAGTTAGACTCTATAGAGTTCTTATAAAACTTAATTTTTTATATTTTTTTATTATGATAAATTATTTATTAATGGTTAATTTTTGTTAAAAGGTTTAACTCACAATTTTTTTATAGAATTTTTTTTAATTATGTTTTTCAATTAAAAATATCTTTATTTTTTCAATAAATATTTAAGGAAAATTTCATCCATAACATAATCTAAATAAACACTTACTTGCAAATGGCTTTTCACCTCATCATTTGTCAGGCCTACCACCTGCATCAGTTCTCTAATCTGCTTTGGAGTGGCCACTGCAATAAACAAACCAGTTAGATAAAAGACCCACTTTTTACAATTCTAGATGGAAGAATCTGATATCCAAACCAAATAAAGAATGAAAAAGGAAAAGAAAAATTCATCCACCGTTGATTATGCAGATAATGTCAAGAATTTGGGAGCCCACCCTAATTTGCAAAAGAAGGAATCATTCACTTCTCCCTCTTAATTATGTTTAAATGCTAACTTTAATCTACCTTGTGGTCCCCCTAATTGTTGAAGAGCATCAACAAATCGCCGATGAAGATCTGGTGACCAGCATCGCCTTTGTTTCCTCGGATTCTGCTGAGGTTGGGATTGACCCTTAATTTCAACCGAGCTTGTAATCAAGGACGAACCATGTCCATGACCACTTTCTGTTTTTCTATGATTCAATTCATAGACTGGACTCATCAAACCAAGTCTAGGAACCTGTGACACCTCCTTGTCATCTCTCAACACTGTCTTTGAGACACACTTCTCTCCATTGAATGCTAGTGATGCTCCTCCACTCTTGTTGCTCTCCTTCATTGGTTCAATTGGATTTTTGGGCACACACCGATCACCCTCTTCGTTCCTCTGCCATTACAAAAATAAAAATAAAAATAAAAAATTAAACTTTTGGTCTTAATTCTATAGAAACTGCTACAAAATACAATCCTTCCCTGGGAGAAATTGTTATTGATGATCTTAGACCATTATGATTTAGCAATTTTTAACACCTAATCCTTCTATTAGTTACAAAACTTAATCATCTATCACATAAAAATTGACACAAACCATGACCACATATAATCTAAGACCATGTAATAGTTTGTAACCCCCCAAAAACACTAAGATATTAAATTTACCTGCTTGGTTTCAACGTTCCATAGCTGAACAGAGTTCATCCAATTCTTCATGTCACTGCTTTCCATCCCAACAATCAAAGACCCATTTCCGTCAACATTGGTTTTCACAAGTGATTTCAATTCTTCAACCGCGGGTTCATCTTTCATTCTCACACTCCTGTTAATTTCCTCTTTCAATTTAGTTATCGCTGCAAGCAAAATTGCAGATTGCAGACCCCAAAAAAAAAAAAATTAATCATCAACAGAACTATAATATGCGCAATAATTACATGAAAAATGTTTAGCTTGAAATTTCAATATACAGAAAAAATCAGTAGCTAACCCACCATCCTTTACAAGGACCATGCAAAGAGGAAGCTCACGTTTGAAGGCCTCGATCTTCCTCTTCTCATCTTCCAACCTTTTCACAAAGTCCTCTAGCGTGAGCATTCTCTGAAACCCATCTTTGCTCTCAGAAACCTCGCCAAGAATCTCACAAACGGTTCTTCTGGGGACAAAGGCCAGACTCAAATCCAAACTCAGCTCCATCTTCAGGTAACAAAGTAAGAAACTCACAAGTCACAAGTAGGAATAAACAAAGAAAAGGTTAATTAATTTCAGAGTTTCACTATCTTGTCGCGTGCTTAAGCTTTAGGTGCCACACCATTATTATCTCATTACATAGAAGGAAGGAGAAGGGGATAGAGATTCATTTATATATATTAGGAAATTTCTGATTCGGGACAGAAAGATTCAGTGATCGCATTCGGGTCGTCGCGTAAACCCATTAGTGTAGTAAGCGTGTAATCATGACTCGAAACAAAGCTCAACGGTTGTTAGCAATTTGCGTGCAATTTTTATTTTTTATCTTCTGAAAAAAAAAAAAAAAACAAATGGTTTGTGATTGATATGGGAATCTTTTGATTCCGTAATATCACGGCGTATATAATATGGTTGTATTAATTGGTTGGATGAAATTAATTAGTTTTGGATTGGTGTGGTTTCTGGGAGATTCTTTGCTTTGTAGGCTCAGCCTGTGGTCACCTATAAGCCATGGCAACGTTGACCACACATGTAGAACGCAGTTGCTTAATAATTGAATAATTGATTTCAGACTTGCAAGTTTGGTCATTCTCCAAAAACTCCACTAGTAATTTTTTTTTTTTATCTTAACTTTATTTTCTCCCACATTTTTTTTTTATCTATTTATTTTAAAACTTTAATTTTCATGTGTTATCTGTATAAAGATTTTTATACACTGCTAATTAATCAACAATTATTTTATATATACTTTTTTAAGTAATTATTAAAAAAGTAAACAATTTAATTATATACAATAGCCTAATATTAAATAATATTACTGTATTAGGTTGCCACTGTGTTTAAGTTGAATTTGGCATGTTTTTTTTTTTTTTCCGTGTAGGCATTTTTATCAATACGTCAAGGCTTTGGAATATTTTGAGAACCGACCACTACGTTTTTCTTCACCCTGTTTTACATTATGAGAACGAGTTAAAAAGACATCAGAAATGTTAGTAAGGTATTTTTAATTATGACTATTTCTTCATCTTAACAATAACTTTCAAAATAATTATTATGAGAATTAATAAATTTATTATATATTATAATATTTAATAGAATAATAGTATAAAAATATTTATATTATTAGTAAATTTTAATTTAATTTATATATTCTAACCTTATAATTAATTAATTTATTATGTAAGTCACATTCCTTATTAAGAAATTGTTTGTTTTAGATGGCATTCAAACAGATTTGTCTTGCCAACATTAATTTCTCAAAGCAAATATGAAGCGGTGTCTAGATTATTATTGTTGGATATTATTTAATAAAAATAGGTCCGAATGAGTCTCACTTGTAGTTATAGACATTGAAGATGATAGATTTGGAGAACGATATCGTCTCTCAAAGCTTTTGCATATATGATTTGATGATTTCATCTTTTATATTTCTATTTCTATTTTGGTGTATTTTTTTTTATTTAATCTTTCTTTGACTTGTAAAAATTGAGTGCCCCTAGGTTTACTATTTTGGATAGTTGAGCTTTATCTTCAACTATCCTTAATGGCTTTGGCATTGATTCCTATAAGGATGAATTTTCATATTATATTATTTGTAAAAATTGGTTTTAAAATTAATAATTTCTTTTATATTGATCATTTAGGCCAAGTAACTCATGAGTAATTTGTATGTAATCTCTTATATTGTGTTTGGTATCATGGAAGAAGAGGGAAGGGGCGAGGAAAAGTGACAAAGTGTGATGATATTAGGAGTCGTGACTCGGTCGTTAGTCATTTGGAAGTGCAAAATAGCAGAAAAATATATATATAAAAAAAAAGGTGGGTCCCACAGAAAAAAATACCACCGTAACATGGGAGGAATTGCGAAGAAATGTAAGCGAGCATAGTCATTTGACAAAATTAACCCTGTTTTCTTGTTCGTCGTGTTCCACTATTGTAGTTCTAAATTTCATTGAAGTTATCGGCATTAGTGGTGTCAAACTTTGTGTTTAAGCTTATGACCAATTCGATTTTGTTGTCAACCTTAATGATTTTGTTTGCATGGTTATATAGATTTTGTTGCCGCACTTAATTTATTATAGCCATTGAAATCGAAAAATAGTTGAGTTAAAATTATTTAATAAATAATAAAAATATTATTTTATTCTTACATTCAAAATTATTATTTTTTATTTTTGTTGATATATATATAGATTCTTTAACCAAATAATCTCTATTTTTACTTTATTTTTCATATTTTTTTTATTTACCTATTTCTTCTCTTTCTATTTCTTCTCCCTTTACCAAATGTTAGTATCATATCATGTAATATATTACCTTTCAATTACTTTTGTGGTGAAAATAATAGATTTTTTTTATTTAGTAGCTAAAGTAATTAATTATATTATTAGATAATCAATCAATTCTTCTAAAGAATAAAATTTTTATTTTCTAAATAGATAATTGATTTCATTTTCAAACAATCAATTACATAAAAAAATAATTGATTAATTTGATTAGAAGTCAACATTAAAGTCTACTTAATTCTTATATAAAAGGTTTATTTTATTCAATTTTTAAACGTGAAATACTAGCGTATAGTGGGAAAAGTATATCAAAATCATTATTGATTACTTTCATTGGTTTTTGAATATTGAATTAAAGTTTGCATATGCAAGTTTGTATTTTATGTTCTTGTTGTATTTTCTACAAGATTTAAGTTTTTAAAGGAAGTTTCAAGCATTTTTAGAGTATGGTATATGAAGAATGGTTGTATGAGATATGTTAATTGCATAATTGATTGAAATAGTAAAAATCTCAATTGAATTCCTTGAAATTGAATGTAGTTCTTAGTGATAGTATGAACTAACATAAAATTAATTGAACAATATTATCTAAACCTAAAACTCTTTTACTTCTGCTTCAATTCAATATTATTAATTCAATTGAATATTTTTCTTAATATGTTTGTCTATATTAAATTTGATAATATATTGACAATCAACCGTCACATTATCATTATATTAATTGCATTGCTTATTAAATTCATTTCATATATTTGTTACAAAAACATATATTTTAGATTAAGTCACTATTTAATAAGATTGGATTAGAACATTGTTGTATTAAAGATAAAATATGTTATTGAGAATCATATTATAACCTTAGAGAATTTAAATTAACAATCCATATTAAAAAGAAAGACAGAATTTTACAAAATATTTGGTAGTCAATTTATCGTGATTATCCTGATTGACTCCTTCTAAAAAATATGTTGTATCTCAATGACAAATAACAATGAAATTTAGAAATAAATTTAAATCACCTTTACTCACCCTCTCCAAGATATTTAAGATCCTTGTTAGGCAAACAATCATGAAATTCATGATCCTCAATTTATAAAGATAACTTAAAACATCATAAAGATCTTTTACTCATTCAAATAATTATTGAATTAGATATTTAGATTATATTGTATTAAAACATCTTTATTACTAACATGTTTATGATTAATGAACATTGGTTCATGCTTATCTATATACATCAATATTTATTTATTTATTTTATTTTTTTCTCGTTTATCTTGATTTTGTTTTATTTTTTTATTATACTACGTTTTTCATAATGTGAAAAGGGAAGAAAGTTTTAATGTATTTGTCTTACAAGTATGCATGGTATTTTTTAAGGAAAGAAAGTACGTATACTTTTTTAAAAGCTTAAATAATTCACAAATACATATTAATTAAGTAGCCAAAAATATTAATATTAAATATATATGAGATACAAATATGCAAAGGAAATGAAAATATCTATACTTGATAGTTATTTTGCCATCTCTCAAGGGCAAAGGGAAGCGTGACATGCTTGTCATGTGAGGATTATTTTGACGTTATTGATGACCTTTCAGCAATCAGCATGATATTGGCGAATTGCAATGCAAATTCTCCGTTTCCTTTGTTCATTTTCTTCAACACAGAGTGTACGTATCTCTGGCTTCCAAAAAAAAACAAAAAAAAAAAGGTGTCACCTCAAACGCCATAACAACACGTGGCTACCAAGACCTTGTTTGACGAACGGTGAGATTCTTCTATGCTTCTGGGGTCTCCCTTGTTTGCTACCGCTACCATCGAATCGTGTCTTCCAGAATTAATTTCTCAATTTGGATGATCAAACCATACACTTCACATACAGACTAACTTTTTTACAACGCACAAGTAGCACTTGTTGGATATTATTCCTGTCTCTTGATTTTTTATGCTTGCTTTTTAATAAATATTGGTGGATGAAAAGTTGTTTAGAGCAACATAAAATCACCCGATTCCTTCTTAGTGAAGGCTGTGAAGAATTAAATTTAACTCTTCATATTTTAATTATTTTATGTATATATCCCTGTTCTTAT
The DNA here is from genome assembly GCA_026544285.1 of Pachyrhizus erosus. Taxonomy (NCBI): domain Eukaryota; kingdom Viridiplantae; phylum Streptophyta; class Magnoliopsida; order Fabales; family Fabaceae; genus Pachyrhizus; species Pachyrhizus erosus. Next base: position 25,070 of record JAMLFT010000795.1, on the reverse strand, counting down.
TATCATATTTTTAATTATTAATTTTTATTTATTTTTTATAACTACATTTTATATTATAAGTATATTAATTCATTTAAGAAGGATTAAATTTTTTAAGATAAAAAATACAAAAGTGATTTTTTTTATTAAAAAAATAAAAAATAAATAAAAATTATATCCTTCATGTAATAATGTTTAATAAAACTAGTATTTTATCATGTAAATTTACAGAATAAATGTTTTTATATTATTAAAAATCATATAAAATAAATTTTTTTAATATATAATTATGTTTAATTAAAATTTATAATAAATAAATATTTAAAATATCTAAATTATATTTTATATTTATAATAAAAAATTAATTATGATATAAGACTATTTTCGATTATTAATATTTTAGAATATTGAAATATTTGGGAGATAGATAAAAGTGACAGAGATAAAAAAAGAGGGTAATTTAATATAGTTGAGAGAAAAAGTTTTTGTCTGATTGTGAAAGTAGTGTGTGGAATAAACCTATAAAAAAGATTAAGATAAGAAAAATATTGGAAATGTCTAGCTAAGAAGGTGAGAAGAGTGAGAGCACTACGTTGCAAGTTGTGTATTTTTATTTATAATAATATATGAGTGAATTTTCTAAATTTATGTGTTAAATTTTTAATGGAGACATTATGCTAGTAGAATAAAAAACAAATAACGCAGTGAAAATCATAAATATGATAGGCGATATAATGTAATAAGAAAAATAAAGTAGAAAAAAATTAAGAATGTCAATAGTATTTGTATTATTGAGTGTCCAAAAATTAAAGCACAATTGTTAAACATTTTTTCTTTATTATCAAATGTATCTTTTATTATTAAAATATTTACTTAAATATCTTTTTATTTCTTTTTTTACTCATTAAAATATCCATCTCATTTTTCTTTCTCCCTTTTACTTCTCCTCATTGTTATTATTTTTTTATTTTCTTATTCTGTAACGACACTTTTCGTTTTTCTATCTTGTTTATTTAATCGTTTGATTTTTTTCTTTTTCAATGACACTCCTTTTTTATTAAAATATTTTTTATTACCTTTAATTCATCAATATAACTTACATATACAAAAGAAATTTTTTACCTCGATTTTATTTTTGTTACCTAACAATATATGTCTTTTGTCATACTTAAATTTTCTCTATAAGTTGTTTTGTCATATATGTTTTGGGGCTTGATGATGCATCATTATATGCATTGTGATAAAAATTTTAAGTATTCAAAATCAAACACAATTCACATGTATGTTTTATTACATGTACTTTAATCTTGAATATCACAACTATTGGGGGCATGTTTAATCATAAGAAAGATTACACACAATGGCGAGAACCATCTAAATAATCTATCAGGTGGACAAATCTTTCTACTTTGTAATTGGAGGGATGCATTTAGCAATTAGATAGATATTTTGGGTAACAAAAAAATGAGTTTAACTTTTATAATTGTAGAGAAAATAATTATATTTTCAACCAATTAGAATTTATGATTAATATGATTACTAAAGTAATTATTTTAAAAATTAATAAATATATCATATATAATAATATAAAAATTCTTTACACTACAAATATATATCTGTTTATTTAAAACAAACTAAAAAAAAAAAAACAATACATTTATCAATTGCCAAATTAAAACCCATCATCTTGAATATCAATCACTAAGACCGATCTTAAAAATGTATTAAAAATTAAAATGTCTTACAAGTTTTGTAGAGAACTTACAGTACAATAGAAAATAGGAAGAATGAATGAAAGACAAAGAAAAGATAGCAAAATCATATTTTGTCTTTTATTGGATTACTTAATATAAGAAGATGAATGACTTAAATGTAAGTGAGACTCACATGTTTAATTTTCTTTTCAAAATAGGTAGAAAAGGAAAAAGAAATATTATCTTATATATTAAATGACTAAAATATCGTTACTTTTATATATTTTTATTATTTTATTAAAATATTTATATCGTTTTATGTACATGTTTATTTTTTTTTATTTTAAATAACTTTTTTATTTTATAATATAATAATATTTTGTTTTTCATTTTTATTATTTTTATCTTTATATTTTTTATTTTAATCTTTCACTTTAGATTTGTCCGTGAAATCTAACGAAAAAATTATAAACACTAAAATAAAAAATTAAGATAATAAAAATATTATATTATAAAGACTAAACAACTATTTAAACTAATTAAATTTATAAAACTAAACCTTCAAACATTACAACTGAATTGAATGGGAAAAAAATTAAACTTATAATGGAATGCACTAATAATTAATAAAAAAATTATAAAAATTAAACCTTAAACATAAAATTTCTTAGAAGTTATAGGAATAAGATTTAATTTTTATATTTTTTTTGTTATCGATGCACTCACTGTAGATTTTTTTTTTCTCAATAAGTGTTTGAAATTTTAAGGTCCGTTGAAATATGTATTTTTTTTCTGTTTTTATTTTAATTATAAAATTATCATATTATTTTCAATATGTTTCATGTTTTCTAATATTTGTATAAAAAAAAACAATGAAAACAACAAACAACAATCTCTTGTTTTCAATATTTTTTTAACAAATTTTTAAAAATAAAAAATAGATTAAAAATAAGATGATAATCTTGTAATTAAGAATAAAAATAAAAAAGATAATCAAAATTGAAGAAAAGAAACATTTAATTTTTATAAATTTACCTTAAAAACTTGTTTAGTCCCTATAAGGTTGTTTTCGTTTTGATCTCGTTAATTTTAATTATTTTTATTTTTCTCCCTTAATTTTTGGTCTTCTAATTTATTCATTTTTCAATTTTATTTTTTACAATTTTTTCCGTTAGATTCATAAATCTAATAATAAAGATTAAAATCAAACAATTTTTTTTAAAGAAACGAAAATGAAAAAAATGAAAATTAAAACATTTATATATTATAGAACTAAAAAATTATTTAAATAATTTTCTTTCATTTTATTTTTAATTAAACAACTTATAAAATACTTTATTTTTGTTTCCTATGCTAAAGGGAAGTTAGTAGTTAAAAAAAAAAAAAAAAAAAACAAAGAGAGTTACGAGGATGAAGGTAACTCTAGGATTAGCCTAAGATGTGATTAATGTAAGTGTAGGATTTGAGTATTAAAATATCGACACGTGTGACTAGTATCCCATCATATCCTAACACGGGATATTATATAATGTGGGCCCCTATGCTATATGTTCCATATTGTTTGTGTAAGAGATAAGGATTCGAGGGGGATAAGACTTTTGGCAGGTTTTGTTTATTTTTCTACAATGACAAATCGCCATGAATATATGAAGATGCCTCTTCTTTTAATACATTTTCTGTACACTCATTTCAAAAGGATAAAAAGGACAACTATTAGGAGCCATTGCTTCTGCCTTTACTTTTGGTTGTATATAATATTTTAGTTTTATTTTTATATTAATAATATTTCTTTCCATATTTATATTTTTACTTTGTATAACTTTTTTTTATTATAATTTTTATCAATGAAAATCTATTTTATTTTTTATACACTTATATGATTTTCTTTATTTTATATAGAAATTGAGAGAAATTAAAATACTGTTTTAAATATAAATATAACTTGTCCTATTATGCAATGCTTACAATTCTTTTTTGATGGGTTGGGAAGGAGTCCGAACATTTCCTTTTTTCCCATCCAACATGATCAGATTATTAACGGTGGAAAATATATATAGATAAATACGATGCTAAACCAGATTTCACGAGGAGAAACAAGTTAGGGAAAATCCATTCATTTAATTAATTAATCCCATCATTTCGAAATTGATAAATGTGGATAAAAAGTTTATGTCTGATTATATTTGAAAAAACAACAAATTAAGTACAAGTTTAAAAGTTTTTTTTTTTTGGAAGTTATTAAATTAGAAGTACTTTATAAAGTTAAGTTTCAAAGTAGATGATAAATAAAATAAAGTAAAATAACTAATGAAATATTCTATATCTGTATATAGTAGGTATATATTCGAAGAAGAAAACAAATATTAAAAATGTTTAGTTAAAAGAGTGAAAAAAAAGTATATTATATATTTTAATTTATAATTAAAAAATAAATATATAAAAAACTCAATTAATTAAAATTTTGCAATTTTCCAGACAAGTTAAAAGTAAATTGATGTATCTTTGACTTAACTTGTTCACTTCAAATATTTTTTTTGGGTAATTCAATGTTTTTTTGGATATGAGCACAAGATACTCTGTGGGAATCCTATAATTTGAATATTTTCAATCAAAGTTGTATTTTTTATTTTTCTTATGAAAATGCTTATTATTCGCATCTATTTCTCACATTTTGAGAGGGATTGATTCCGATCCCTTCCATGAGACCTGTTAGTCCTTTTCATAATCACCATTTGCGTAAAGTTTTGAGTGCAAATTCTATAAATTCAAAGTAAATAGTTAAATTTCTTTATCTTCTTTTTAAAAATTATTCCACTCAACTTAGATTAATCGTGATTTAATGGCTTCCCAATATTGAATGTCTTATATGAAAAATTAAATAAAAATAAATAGGCCAAAAAAATAATAATACGATTTGTATTTACATATTTAACAACTGTTTTTTTCTTGGGCTTTTAACGGTACGTTGAGACAAATGGAATAGGTTTTTCTTTTCCATTCTGCCTTATCCTTTTTTTCTTTTCTTTTTTTTTCTTTTTTTTCCTTTTGCTATATTATTCTGTTTCAATAAAAGTAATACGCGTCTATTTTCCCGAAAAGTCCTCTTAATACTTTATAAGATATTGTATCTATCTTTTAAATGTTACTTTTGAAAACATTGCATTTGTTTAAGTATTATTTTAAAAGTTTATAATAATATTAACTATTATTTTAATTAATAAAAGTGCTAAATGTGAAGAGTATAAATAAATAAATTCGTACCATGTTGAAAAGTTTTTAAAAATTGTAACTTATTAATTGCATTTTTCACTATATGTATAAAAATCTTAAATGAGAAATAAAAGATGAAAATTGTAAATATTAAATCAAAGATGAATCTATTAAATATCTTCAAACTAAAAATATTTTTAACTTTTTTCATTTAATAAATAATAAAGTTATAAGAAATGTTATAAACAAATTTAAAGTAGTATTATTTTAATACCAGTTTTTTTTATCCTGTGCGAAGTTGCCATCTTAATTATCTACCTTTAATCAACTTCAATTAATTAGTTATTATTCTTTAAAATATCGCCTGTTTATTATAGTCTCACTTTTATTTAATTTCTCTCTTCCTTCCAAAAAAAAAATTAATTATTTCTTATTATTTTAAAGAGTGAATTTATATAATAAATAAGAAAAAATATAATTATATTTTTTTAAAGAATCATGATTAACTTTAATTTCATAAAATACAGAAAACAAATTTTGGATGAAATTTATATATAATAATTAATCAATTTGTTTCACGAAACTCTGTAAAAAAAAAAAATATGTAAGCTAGAAAAATCGTAAATAAATACTTGTCTTTTACATCATTTAAAAAATAATGAATATACATATAACTATTGATAGAAAAAAAAATTGCAGTTAGCTACTCAACTTCCAGATGAACAAGAACAAGAGCATGAATTTTTAAGTGTCACCTAAGTGAAAGTGTTATATATTTATTAATTTTGGTGAAAAGTTTAAACATTTACATTTACTGTTTTAAAGAAAGAGAAATTATGTAAAATAATTTTATACTATTATTTAATCATAATTATTATTTATGATAAACTTATTAAATTTTATAATAATTATTTTAAAAATCATACTAACAGTAAAATTTATGATTAAATAAAAATATAAAAATATTTTATATTGTGAATATATAATTAAATTCTTAAAGTAATATTTAAGATTAAAGTGAAAATATATAACTCCCTAGATTAAGGAATTAATACGTGAATGTAAAATCAAATATTCTTTTAGGAAGAGATTTGAAAGGAATATTAAAATTTCCAGACTTTCGTGAAATAATTTGATTAGTTATTATATATAATTTCTTATCCAAAATTTATTTTCTTCATTTTATGATAGGAATATTAATCATGATTTTTTAATAGAATATAATTATTTTTTTCTTATTTTTTATATGAATTCACTTCTTAAAATAGAGAAAAATAATCAATTACTATTAGCACTTCATTTTTAAATATAAGCAATAAAAATTATATATTTTGATATTGCATATAAATAATTTCAATTAATTTTACTGTATTTAATGAAAGTATTTTTAAAATATTTTTTATTTACTTGAGATTTTATTTTCGATTACCTATTTTTTTTTAATATCAAATTTTAATAAAAAATAATTTAAAAAACTTATTTTTAGGTGAAATTAATAAATTTAAATAATAATTATTTTTTTTAATTAATATGAAATTAATTTTTTTTAGTTATAATAGAGATAGAAGAAATTTTTTTATAAAAATAATATTACAAAGAAGTGAGTCCATAATAAATAAAAAATATATTTTAAAGAATCATAACTAATTAATTAAAAAATTAAAGTTGAGTCTTGTTAATCGGCGTCTTAAAGTTACAAATTAAAAAAAACAGTTTTTATGAAGAATTATACGAAAGAATATTTAAAAATTGTAGTTAGTATATTTTTACGTATTTTAATAAAAAAAAGTTTATTTTCTTAAATAATATTTTTAAAACACTCATTAACATTTATTTTAAAATTGATTAAAAACGGGTAATTAATGAAACATAATTTGTACAACTTTACACAGGATAGAAAAACCGTTATAATAATTCAAATGTCTTGGTATCAGGTTTCATTAAATTAAAGACGGTCCAATCGCTGCTCCAAACTTAATTTTAATTCTGCCCATGGATCAAAGCTTTAAATTTCATACACCTAATCGATTACATAGTCTATGGTTTTTCATTGGAGGTCATCTTAGGAATGATTTTAATATGAAAGTTAATACTAGAAAGTTATTGTATTCGGACTCAAATATAATCAAATATATAACTAATTTTACATAATTTTTATTATTAATATGATATCCGTGTAAAATATGTATTAACTTTCATGAATGACTAAATTTTATAAAAAAATTTGGCTAATCATCTTGAATAAATTTTTTTTTCTCATAACCATATTTTTTATTCATAAAATTTAAGTTTAGTACTACTTGGATCAACATCGTGTTAATAATTTCATACATATTAAGAAGACTAGTTAAATTCTTTTAATTTTCTTGATTTTATATAGAAAATAACTATATTTTATAAACCATCTTTAATCATATTTATGAGAAATCAGATTCATATTTAAATTAACTTAATGTTGTATTTGGTTTGAATGAAGTGTGGAAAAAGTAATGAAATCAAAAAAAGAAAAGAAAAGTGTTTAAATTTCCATGATTTGTTATGTGAGAAATAGTAATGAAAATTTAAAAAATCATGTGGGATTCATGCAAATTTATTTCCATTTTACAATGAGAAAAAGTGGATTGACATAAAAAAAAAAAATTCTTTACATTTACCTAAATACCCTTGTAATGTTATGATTTGCTTTAAAGAAGATGATAAAGGTGTATGTGATAATCTTTTTTTTTTTTATTTAGTTAAACACATAATTGATTATATTATAACATAATTGATTATGATACGTTTTTAATATATTATTTTGGAATATAATTATTCATTTAAATCTTTTACTTTAAACACTAATATGTTTTTCATTTTATGATTAATAAAACATTTTTTAAGTTTTAAATACAAGACTTTTTTCTAAACTTATATAAGGTCATTTAAACTATGATATATCATATTGTAAAAATATCATAATAGGATCATATAATTGATTATGTGTTATGTCATAATCAATTATATTACATCGTATAAAGGGGATATGTAAAAAAATTAGGGAAAACATTTTCGTAAGATAAAAATCATTTTTATAATTATTTATATTGTTCCTCTTAAAAAGATAAATAATTTCAAAAATTAACTTTCTTTTTATTTAAGTCTTCAACAAACAAATTTTATTTTTAATTTAGTTGTCTTCTCTCCACTTTTTTTGTACTTATTGTTCTCCCTTTGTTTTCTTCCTCTTTTCAAAACATTTCTAAGGGTATTTTTAAAATCTTAATATTAAATAGGATTGAATGAGTTAATATTTTCATATATTTCAACTCATCAAACTTGGATACTTTTTTCCAGTATTTGAGTCTAGAAGAGTACATTTTTATTTTATTTATTTTGTTGTAATGTATTTATGAAGTATCTATTAATTTTATTAATAATTAATTTCTATTAGACAGTCTAACTCACCATTAGTAGGGTTTTCTTTCTTAATAATGTATTTCATATTCACAAGACTCAAGATTAACATTGAGTCTTGTTCGAATAAGTGACGATCTAAGACCAAAAATTAAAAGTGACCTATTTTTTTTAAAAAAAATTATATAGTCACGTGTCATATTTATTTTTTAAATTATTTTATAATAATTTTATAAATGGATTAAAATTATTATTTTGTAGCATCTCTTTTTTACTCAAATAAAAATGTCACACATGCTTAAAAACATTACTATATTTGTTATTATTATTTTCTTATATGTTATATTAATAAATTCATATTCAATGAATTTTCAACTCATTGTGATATATTAAAATCTAATGAATCTATAGATAATTAACTTAAAGTCTTTGTTTTTTGTTTAACAAGACAAAGAAACACAATCCATTAGTTAAATGATAAAAGAATTAAAGAACAAAGTTAATACATTAATATAGAATAAAAATATATGTAAGTTTTAATACAAAATGATGATATTTTTATTAATAATGAACAATAACAATAAAGTTAAAACATTTTTTTAGGACGTCAAATATAAAAATTAAATTATAATTTTAAAATTAATATATTAAATTTAAAAATGATAATAATTGACCAATATCACAAAAAATAAAATTATCTAAATTAAATAAAAAATAAATACTATAATGTGTAGTGGAAAATATTTAATTTATAAAGTTCCTTGTAAATATTCTAATAATAGAAAATATTTATTCTATTTGGATATCATTTTTGGGAATTTTAAAGTATATCTAGCCTCAAATCTTGTTAAAGGAAGATTAATTTTTAACCTTATAATAAGATTAATACATTCTTTACTTTAAATAATAAAATAATATTATTTTAATTTTTTATTAAAAAAATTTAGAAAAAAATAGATAGAACCTACAAATTATTAGAAATTATGGTTGTATATTTTTTGAGATGTGTATCCATATCAAGTGATAAGAAAGATAAGATAAGAGAAAGAGAGAGAAAATGTAATTATATCCAATCAATTCTAAGCTTGATGTCTTTTCAATATTTTTTTCTTAAAACATTGAATTTTTCATTTCATCACTCCTTCATATGCCCTAAAACATAATAGCTAATTTAATATAACTATTGACACTTGGTTGAAACTACCCAATGTCTTTCTACCATGCATCTCTTCCTCTTCAATTTTGGTTTTACCCCTTCCAAACTATTGTATATCTAATTAATCACTTGCCTACCATTGTTTTAAACATGTAATCACCCATTGAAACTTTCTTCAATCATGCACCTAACTACTCAAAACTACATGTATTTGGTTGCTATATTATCCATCTCTAGTTCCCTATACCATAAACAAATTTCAATTTATGTCTCATCCTTGCATGTTTCTGAGTCATAGTGCTACACAAAGTGTTTATTTTTTGCTTCACCCTTATTCAGGTAATGTCTACACCTTAAGAGATGTTTAGTTAGTTAAAAATTTGTTCTCTAACTCCACCAAATCATTTGAATCGTTACCAAAATCAAACTTAATTCAAAATTCAAATCAAAATATTCTTTCCCATCCATTTTCCTTTATCCACTACACAAATTATTCTCTTCTACATTTCTAGATATCCAAAACAATCTTTCATTTAAATATTATGTTGTTGTTTTCCACATCTCCTAAGTGATATTTAAATTTTGCTCCACATTCATTGCTTCATTTGCATAAGCTCTTTCAAATGCTTGCAACTTATACATCTTTCCTTCATCCATCTCTCTTGCAAAAGTTCTTATTTCATGCCCACTCTTTTTATGATCACAATCAAAGAATAAAACTTACAAACCCAAATAGATTCAATATATAAATTTCCTATACCAAAACTTGTAAAACCTTTTGCCTCACTTAAGCACTCAAAGCTCTAAAATGGAAAAATGCTATGTCTATATAATTCATGACTATCATGGAAAATGACACCTAGAACTTAGTTCCAAAACAAAACCATTTCAATGTGATGTGAAATAAATAGGTATATTGCTTCAAACATAACACAAATGGATCAATTTACAATTACAAGGTAGCGCTTGGTTTCCAATGGCTTTCACCAATGACCTAACATCGACTATAATAAGACTTTTAATTCAATAATTAAATTGCAAACAATCTTATATAAACAAGGTACACACAAGGAAAAAGTTGAATTGTGTGTATATGAACTTTAAAAACCTTTTCACAAAATGTTTAGTATATAAAAAAAATCATCCAACAAATAAAAACGTGAAGGATATAGAAAAATACACAACCTTTATATTGGTTCACTCTTAACTTAAAGATATGTCTAGTCCCTTCATCATGAATAATTTTCACTAACCAAAACATGCTTGCACATAGTATTTTTTTACAACCTTTTCAAGCTTTTACAAGCGTGATCTATACCGTAGATCACTAAACCCTAATATCTTCAATTATAAAGCATCTTTAGACCTTCACACAATAATATGTTATTTTTACAAAGATCAACTTACTAAGTAAAGATATGAAAGTTTAGGCACAAATCACAAAAGCTTTACAAATGCAAAGTGTATGAAAGCTTTAATGCATATAAAAAATTGTCTAGACAATAACGTGAAAAAGATACAAAATTCAAAGTGTTCTAAGCAGCCTTCTTCAAGCTTCAAGTATTCTTTAAATAGTCCTTCAAGAGATGTCCATTGAGGGTATTTGTGATGGTGTTTCTCATTTTGAATTTGTATTAAATGCATGAAAATTTCTTCTTATCAACCTAGAGAATGTGTCTTTCTTCTAAAGTAAAAAGAAGATAGTCGTCTTGTCCTTTGGTAGTATATATCAAAAAGTCATGTACTAGTAAAGTCATGTCTAGAGATATTTTGCCTAAGGCATAATTTTCATCAAGGCTTATAATAAAACATTAGTTATTAATTTTTATATTAATCTTCTAGCTTTTTGAGTTGCAAAATCACTTATCAATGTTTTATAATCAAATAATAATAATATTTCACTCTCAATAGATAAAATAGCTAATTCATTTAATCTATCTTATAGCATTGTTGATCTCACATAGGATTTAAGTAATTTTAATTTTGAAAAAACTTCTTTCGGTAATAGTAATAGTTACTCTATTGTTAATAATATTATATAAGCAATACATGCATTTGAAAAAGAATCTAATCCTTTTATATAGTTTAATACTTTTATTGGAATGTTAACTTCTTTTAACATTTCTTTCAATACTTCTAATTCCGAAAATAAATCAAGATCATTAATATCAAAATGTTTATTGGATCTTAAATTTTTTTCAAGATTAATAAAATATTTTTCCAATTCATCCTCATCTAAAGTTTAAAATTTTTCAAATTCAAATAAAAAACTAAAAATAGTTTCATAATGTAATTCAAATTGACTCTCAATAGAAGAAATTGATTGATCTATTATGTATAGAAAACATTTAATACAAAAATAATCTTTAGCTGAATATGTAATCTCACTAATAACATTTTCATTAAAATGTGATTTTCTATGAATTATATGTTTTTCACGAAATTTTGACTTTATATGCATTTTAATAGCTTTTTTTTGGAATATAAAGCTAATGTAAAATCGTTTTCCTTATAATTTGTTAAATATGCAATAAGGCCTTTTAAATTATATATAGCAACATTTATATATGCATATCTTTAGATTGTAAAACTTTAGTAACAAAATCAATGACAAACAAGATATCATACTAAGTATTAATTCCTAATAAAAATTAAAAATTTTCAATCTCATATGTTGTTAAACATATAGCTTCACTTTTTAATTTAGGATCATCACAACATTTTGATAATTGAAGTAAAGCATATCTTATTTTTGGTGTTTGAAATTTTATTGCTTTGACACTTTCAATTCTACTTTTCTATCGAGCTTGAGATAATGATTTAATAAAAAATTTACAAGTATTATCTTGTAAAAATTTCCATCGTTTGGTGGATGAAGCAAATAAAGAATAAATACGTTATAAAACTCCAAAAAAAAAAACCTTTTGAAGATAAATTAGTCATATAACATAAAACTAAGTTCAAATTATAGCATTCACATTACATATAAAATGCTTTAGGATTTATATCTAATAATCTTTTTTACACTCCTTGATTTTTACTCTTCATGTTAGATCTATGATCATAACCTTGTTCCCTTATGTTATATCGTCAATATTAAACTTGTATTTTTTCAAAACATTAATAAGTTCATCAAAAAGACTTTTTCTTAAGGTATCATTAACTTTTAAAAACTCTAAAAAAATACTTTTATTTTTATTGAAAAATTCAATGTATCAACACATCTCAAAATAATAGTCATTTGTTCTTAATGACTTATATCAAATGTATAATCAAGAATAATAGAAAAAAAATTTACATCTTTAATTTTTTTTTATTGTTATTATTATATTTAAAAGACTAATAATTCTATATGTTCATTTTGTATAATATTGTTCAAGTAATGAGAAAAAAAATTATTGTTTTTTATGCATCTAACATGCTCTTGGATAATTAGATTAAATTTTACAAACATTTCAATCAAACTAAAAGAATTATCCTTGATTTTTTTATATATTTTCTCATTTATCCCAAAAATAAAATAAAATTATTTTAAAAAAAATGTTTAACTAAAAGTATAATCCTAACTACAACCTTCTCCCACAGCTCTTTATCTTTATTAAAGGATACTCACATAACTAGAACTCCCATTAAAGTGTAAACTCACCTAATTTATATCATAAATGAAGTAATCAACATGTAACTTTGTTGTTTGCGAGTGCTGGTTCGTATGGGCCTTTTTCTTTTTTGGGCCATCTTCATAGTCCACTAGTGTCATGGAAAATGTAAGTTATATTTGGTGAATGTTGATCGAAGTCATATATGAACATTTTACACCACCGGCCACATTAAACAACAAATGTCAAAGTTTAAAATAATCTTTAGCGAATTTAATATATGACCTAAATTTTGTTGTATATTTGAATATGCTTTGGTTCATCTCTCTCGGAACCTATACATATAGGTTACACAACTGGAAGATAAATACGAAGTTACTAGATTGTCTAGATAGGAATTTCTTTATAAATTTTGTATGCATTCTAATAAGTAATTGAATTAAAAGCAAAAACTATATTTTATGGGTTACTAAATTCTCTTGGATTTCACTCATAGGTACCATTTTTTGGAGAAAAAAATATTAGGTGAAGAGAGATTTTCCCATTTCAAGATTATGACATCTTGATCGGCCCGAGTTTAATTTAGTCCAACTTGGTTTGCTACTTTTGTTAATCTTGATTTTTCAGTTTCTTTTCTTTTTCTCTCCTATTAACATAAATTACATTTTAAAGGTGTGTTTGTTTCAATGTCATGTTATTCCTAGAAAAGTAAGCTTGACATATTACACCTTTCATATTTACTAGTTTCAAAAGAAAAATATTCTTATGCATTAGCAGTTCTTAACAAACTGATATATTGTTATATTTTATTTGATTTTTATTTCACAAAGAATAATGAATATGATATTTTTTTTTTACTATATAGGAATGCAAGTTACATTGTAATCTAATAAGTAATTCATACTCTCATATCCTGTTATCATACTTTTTTTTTTTATTCTGTCACTTCTTTCAAATTTAAGAATTTTTGGATTGTAATTTAATAATGAAAAGGAAGTTACATTTTTATATAAAAAATGGAAGTTGCATTGTAATTTAATATTCAATTCATACTCTAATTTCCTATTCTCATTTTTTTTGGCCCATCATTTTTCAATTAAATAAATTTTTAAAAAATATTGAAAACAAAAGTAATTTTAAATTTATTAGTAAATAAATTTCATATTCATAATTTTCTAAGAATGAATGAAACAAATTAGGTAAAACAAAGTGCCGTAAAATTTTGGAGTGACGAAATTTTCAACGATAAAAGTTCAAGTATTCGCTCTAGGATAATGCGATATATTTGTTCTGACTCGGCTTCGTCGCATTCAAATTGGTTTCTTCTAAATTATAAATTGAGAGCATTTGATACCTCCAACCACAAAATAATGAATCATGTTCATCATAAAATGTCAAAATTTGAACAATCCTTCGTGATTTGAATGTGACCTGATTTTATTCGTATGTTTAAGTGTCACTTGGTTCATCAACCTGAATATGTGTCACAGCTGGATACAAATATGAAAACTTTGGACACATTCTTAAAGAATTTGACAGAAAGTAAAAGCTCCACAGTCTAGGTTACTAAATTTCCTTGAATCTCTTCTATAGTTGTCCCTTTCTAAACATTAAAAATGAAAATAAAATGAAGCTTAAGAAAAGAGATGTTTTCTATCATTTCAGCCATGACATCTTACCATTTTTTATAATCATGTTAAGCTTTGTTGATAATTAATTTCTGTTAAAAATTTTGACTTATCATTTTTAATAAGATTTTTTTAATTATATTTTATTTATCCACAAAATTCAAACTCAAAATTATATTTAAAAAAAACTAAGTTCAAAATTATTCAGACTAATGACATCTTAGACAGTGAAAGAATTAAATTTGATTATTTTAAAGTGAGTAAATGAAGTAAAATGATCAATGTATGTGCACTTAATTTAAATTATAAATACTTGGAAACTTTAATTGACCAATGATAAACATATTTTTCTTTTTTATATTCTGTATACTTTTAATTTATAAAACCTTGTAATTCAGGGTTGGATTTGACAAGTTAACTTCCTACAGTTTTTTTTTTCATTTATTTAAATTTTTCCCTTATTCCCCTGTTGGGTGTAAAAGAATGCACCCTCTAAGATTGGAATAGTGCAATTTCCTGTGAGAAAATCAAAAAACAATTTGTACCTTTTGTAAGTGACAGTGCTTCACAGTTGATAAATAACTTGATTTTTTAAACATATTATTAAGGATTTATTTTAATAATTTTTACGAATTAAAAAAATTAGTCTTTAATTATTGATAAATTCATATTCTTGATGTGAAAAAAAATATGGTGTCTTTTCTCGAATCAATTGGTGGCTCTTTTTGTTCTCTCGTACAGACGAAAAAATTGAAAACATGCAGGCACCAAGGCACCATTGTCAAATCAGCCACCACACTAATTAATCCGAATTAGAAGTATCTTTTTTGAAAGATAATTTTATTTAATTAGAAGTATTTATAGTTAAGTATGTTTAGATAGAAATTGAATAGAAACTTGGTGATTATTTCAATAACTACAAATTTAAGAGGGTATTATTGTATTAATACCATTTGATGCTTAGGAAACGTGACTTAAGATTCCTGAGAATTCTTTTTAAATGAAAATAACTACGATCCTCCTTCTTATTCTGCTTCCAGTAGCAATCATTTTCAACTTCCTTTTATTATTGCAGCACCCAGCGATTGACCCTCATTATCACGAATTATCAGTCCAAGTTTTGTGCCTTAATTCACCTCTCACATATTACCAATGTTATTACCACCTATTACGTAGAATTTTAGAGAGAGGTGAATGAATGAAGTGAGCAATTTAAATTTTGGTATTAAAGTTTAAAAGGTTGAAAAATAGAAACAAAAATATTAATTAAAATTAACCACCAAATTAAAAAATGATTTTAAGTTTTACAAATTTTAAAATTTTAATCTGAATAAACCTTACCACCAAAAAACCTCAAATAGACCTAATCACCTAAGAGCATTTATAACATATTGTTGTTTAAATGACTTGTTTATCTTAATTTTATGGGACTTATCATGTTTCATAAGTTTAAACATTTTATACTAAAATCCACTTCAATGTTACAGTTACTAAAATGAGTGCTTAAGTTGAATTTTATAACTCATAAATTATTTTATTTTATTTATATAAATTAATGAACCAATGTTGTTTATTTAATCAACGTTGTTTATTTAAGTAATAAATTGTCAAGTCAATTACTCTAATGAAAAAAATATTAAACAATATTGCTTAACTTTAAACAACTCATGATAACAAATGTCTAATCCCTAAAAATTTATAGTTTTTATGATAACAAATAAATAACATAATTTGATAAGTACAAATGATTTGATAAAAATGTAGTATCTCTTAACTCAAACTTATAACTCAAATGCAAATTTGCTAAGTGTTCTAAATGCTAAAACACTGAATACGTTTAGTTGAGCTTTATTTATAAATATCTATCCTACGAGCCTTCACGAAAACTATATGTCCTAAACATATGTTCTTGAAATAGGTCCTAAACCAACATACATCCTAAGTAACAACAAACTTATTTTTATACTTACATGTTTACTTAAGTCTGATAAATCTTTGTACTTCAAATGCCTAGGATAGTTGTTATAATAATTTATCTTTATTTTTATCCATATTGTTGTTCTAAGTATTCAAATGAGAATTTAAAGAAAAATAACAAACATGATGAAGATAAGTAAACTTCCATATTGAAGGATCATCAAACTCTAAAATTTGTCATCAAAAGAAAGACTAAAGTAAGAATATTCAAAAGCATAATTGATCTGTCAAAGTTTAAAAAGCAAAAAGAGGAATAGACAAAAGACAGAATGTGAACATTTAAAGAACAAAGACGTAAAGTAGAGTCATGCATTCAATGCACAACAAAATGAAAAGAAGAAACAAGAATGATAAGTCACAACGGGCATTTCTTATCGAGACTATATATACTAATGCATGAAGACTTAGAAAAATTACTTACACATGACCCATGCAAAAAATCTTTATGAACTTAACTCTAATATCTCATACATCTTAATCTTATATATCTCTTCTTGAGATATTGTTTGTAATCCTTTCATATTTTTAGCTTTGTTAAGTTATATCTTGTGTTAAAACTTGTATATTTTCATGTTGTGAGTTACTCATATCTTGTATAGATATGAGAAAGCTAGAAGCAACTTAGTGTAAAAGAATACTTGTAAAAAAGAACGAGCAAGGTTCTAAGTTTGAGGTGTTGATAATTGTCATTTATACTTGCAAAATTGTAGTATTTAGATGCAATTATTTGATATCTTTTATGCTCTTGGACCTTGTTTGTACTCAATTCTTGATAAATAAAGTTTATAGAATAAAATCTTAATTTTCTTTATTTTTGTATTTGTTCTATTTTATATTTGGTGTTTGTAAGGAAGATGTCAAAAGACCTATCAAGGGGAGATCAAAGGACAAATAAATAATAAACTCTCACTTAAGTGAGACCTCTTTGACCTGTTTAAGCACGACCTTGCTGGAAAATCTATTTTGCCTTTGTGCACATTTAAGCGAAACCACTTAGGCTCACTTAAGTGAGAATGTGTTCAAGATTATTATTTGTCTTTGACCTCTCTTAAGCAAGACTACTTAAGCTCGCTTAAGCAAACCTTTGCAATTGACAAAAAAAAGTCAAACTTTAAAAGTTGAGAGATATAAAAAAAAAACCTAGAGCATTGATATTTTATTTTGAGCCTTTGCATTGAAAAGTCTAGGATCAAAGAAAGTTGGTGGTGACTTTCATGTTTTTGGGATTCTTCTCCAACAATATATTCATCGAACTCTTCCTTCCAGTTAAACTTTGAAAGAAGAAGAAAATAACAACTTCACATTAGAAGAAGAAAAACATAGAAGAACAAACATTTAAATACAAATGAAAAAACACTAAAGAGTTCAAACAAATTTAGAATAAAACTAAATTTTCAAAAAAATAATAATATCATATTAAAAAAAGAAAAAAGAAAATAGAGAAGAACAAACATGCAAATGATAAAAATACTAAAAAGAATTTAGACAAATCTAGAGTAGAGTTTCAATTGTTACTTTTTGTCTTTTCATTTTAGATTCAACAAATAGAAACAAATCAAATAAGAAAAAAAATACAAATATAGTTAACCATGTACAAAACAAAATTTTCAAAGGAAAAGAAAAATAATATAACTATTTTTGGATCAAGCAGAAACTGCCATTTTTGTATACAATATATTAAAAATTAAAATAACTTTGTATTAGCAATAAAAAATGAAAATAAGACATATATAAATCACTGAAAAATTAACTAAAGTGAAAACCATAATTAGATGGATGAAATATTGGGGAACCAAGCACCTGGTGCCATTTTTATAGAAAAGTAAAAAGAACATTAATGAATTAGAAGAAGGAAAAAAAAATTATTTTTCATATGAAGCAATTTTTTTCAAAGAAATAAAAAATATTTTCAGAGATAAAGGAAAAGAACATACCTTTTATTATAACCAGTCACATGTTACAATTTTTTGTATACAACATACCAAATTGAAAATAACTTTATATCAACAAATAAAACAAATATAAATCACCCAGAAGTTTAAGAAAAAATTAGAAAAAAAGATGGAGTTTTTGGGGAATTTTAAGATAAGAAAGTGACATATATATATATATATATATAAAAGAAATTTCTTCACTTACAAAACAAATTTTTTAGAGAAGAAAATGTCAGAAATACACTCTATCATATATAGAAAACAATATTTTCAAAGAAAAAGAATCATCAAAATTAGAAAATAATTACTTTTATTTTATATGAAATAATTTTTTCACGAAAAAAGATAGAGATTGACACAATCAAACGCAAAGCAATTTGTCTAGAAAATTATTAAAAAAAGCATACCTTTTAATATAAATGATCTTAGAGAAATTTCCAAATGCTTTACAGCTACTAAATCTGAAAGAGAAAAGTTGTTTAACAAAATGGTTAACAAATAGATATTTTTTTATTTTACAAGAGGAATTGTATTTGAAACAAAGTAATTCATTACATACAAATGAGATGTTTTGATTTTATTAAACATATCCCAATTATATTAATGATGAGCCACAATAAATTAGATAGAAGGTTTGAAATTCATTAGCATTATGTTGATTTTAAATGTGAATAAAATAAATATACAATATTTGAGTCGATTTCATTTACCTTATTTTTGTAATTATGTTATATTCATGCATGATTTTTGTTATATTTATATATAAATAATACTTAACTTTTTTTATTATTATGTTATCTTTATGTATGATTTCTGTTATGCATGATTTACCTGATCTTTATTATTTTTAATTTGTTTTTTATTTTAACACATTTAAAATTACAAAAATAACATTTAAAGTTTTGGAGAAAAAATTGTTTACTTGTGTATATTATTTTAAATAATAAAAGATATGTTCATTATGTAGCTTATAATTTTTTTTACTTTATTAATTTTAAAAGGTATTTATATGTGTTTGTGGATGGCAAAATGAATTCATTAAATATACTTTATTAAATATTTTACATTACTTAAAATAATAAATATTAGATGATTTTATATATTTATATAATGTGATACAGTTAATAGATAATTATGTCTTTTTAGCATATAACTATAGATTCAATTTTTAAGTGTGTACTCACATATTGAGAAAAGATAATTTTTAAATGAATTTAAGAACTTTCAGAAATTAATTTGCGACTCTGAGTCATGGGTGTTAAAAAACTTATCTGAATCAAACTATTTAAAAATTGAACCATTTCTAAAAAAATGAATTGAATAGTTTTTATAAAAAAATTGATAAGAACTATTTGAGAATCAAATTTAACTAAATCGAATCATAAAAGCTGAACTTTTTTTTTATAAAGGGATAAATATTTCCAATCATTAATTTGCATATTAGTGCACAAAAGCAGTTAAGTTTGCTTCAAAAGCAATTAAGTTTGGTTCAAAGTGCAGTTCAATTCAAATTTAAGAAAATAGTTTGTCAAATAGAAAAAAAAAATTGGCTCTTGTAGAGTTTTCCAATTTAGTTAGCTCAATTCTTACACAGTTTTGTTTGGTTCAACTTTTTGAAACACCCTTACTCTCAACTGGAGGATAACCTGGTCACAAAAAATGGTTTTCTATTTTTATATAATTAATAAGTATTTTTTAATATAAAAATATTTTTTGCTTTTTATCATTGATAAACATATCATAGAAAAAATGTTTCTTTAACAATTATTAATTTGTTATTATCAATTTGATAGTATATTCTCTATATATAAATGGGAGTACGCAATTTGTAGAATGAAATTTTTACTTTCTCATTTTTTCAGTTAATTCATTATATATATTCTCACTTTTCTTTTATATGAGAAAGACTTTCACTGACAATAATTGAGAGTAATTTTTTTTTTCTTTTACTTTCCTTATCTCAACGTGTTTTTTATTTCCTTTATTTTTAAATAATAAAATATATAATAAAAATTTATTAACAAATCATAAAGTTTCTTATCAATATAAAAATTTAAATTTATCATCTTCTAATATTATTTACGTTGTTTTATTTATTTATTTAAATTATATAAAGTAATAGAACAAGTTTCTCAATATTAATAAAAATTATTTTTTATTTAATCCTATTCACATGACTTTTTTTTATTTTAAATTAGAACAAACAAATAATCAATCAATTAATTTTTTCCTTATATTTTGAATTATTTTATTGACTTTTTAAAATGCATGTTTTTTTATAAATAATATTTTTTAAAATTTTCATAAAAATTAAAATAATATGAAAGTTACCTATACGATGTTTGGATTAAAACACTAGTTTAATTATAATGCATTAAATATGTTTTAGGTCCTTATAAAATTGATCAAATTTGAATTTAGTTCTTATACTTGTATTTTTCATTTGTTTAGGTCCTCTAATTTTTTAAAATTGATAGAATTGGTTCTTATCCTAATTTTAGTAACCTTCTAGTTGACATGGCAAATGTCATATGACATCATGTATTAGTCACATGAATTCCACATGTCAGTCATGTGGTATTAGGGACTAATTTCATTGTATTTCAAAAAGATGAGGACCAAAATCATAATTTTTAAAGAATCTAACAACTAAGACCAAGTTTGAACCAATATTTAGGATATAAAACACACTTTACCATATTTTATTATTATTATTATTGAAATTATTTAAATATTATAATAATTAATTTATATTTTTAATATTTTTAAAAAATAAGGATGTGAAAGTAAAGGAGACAATGACCAAATGGAAAAAAGGAGAGTTAGCAGAGAAGAAGAACACTCGAGTTATAAACAAAATAGACACGATAGAAGATCATGAGGAAAAAAACAACAAAATATTGACAAACAATAAAAAAAAATGATGATACAAGGGAAAAAAGATTGGCCTTAGCAGTTTTTAATGCAATATTGTGTTTTTGAACCATCATGATTTATTTCTACAATTTTCATATCTCAATATAACATCTTGTGCACTATAAGGACCACCTACCTTTGCTTCACTTCCCTAAATTTTTGGTCATTTGATTGTTGGGTTGAGGAGTCAAGCTTTGCTTCATTTGTGGTTCAATTAAATAAGAAAAGTGTAACAACTAATACTTGCTATGAATTTCAACAATGCAAAATTACAACATGTACATTGTTGCTTGTGTGTATAGGCATGAACTCTTTTTTTAATTAAGTCATTGAATTTGTATTTCTTTTTTAATTGGGTATATTTATCTTTGTATGTCTGTATTTAGTATTCACACATGTACAAGTTTTTTGACGCCTTTTTTCGCTTAGTTGATTTATTTGAATTAGATAGTTTCAAAAATAATTCTTTTTATTGAATTAATTTGACAGGATGAAATTCAAAAACTTATTCACAAGAGATTTATAATTTAATATTGGCTATCCATCTCAATATCCATCATGCATTATATAATCTATAGAGAAAATTCAATTCTATATATATATTTTGAAGTACATAGACATATAACATATCTTAAATTATAAACAGTATTTATGATTACTACACTAGTTTAAAGCATGTGATTAACTGATCAACCATTCACTATCTAATTTGTAGTCCCTTATGTAAAGTCTAGTCTGAACACTTAGAAGGATCTTCTTCTTTAGATATTTCCTTCTCCCTTTTTGAGTTACTGACTTTATTGGTAGTTGGGTCAGTTAGTGGATTTAGATTTGTAGGTGGTTGGGAGCGCCTAGGAGCGGCTGGAACGTCAGAGAGAATGCCCACATATCTGGGTGGTAGGTTTGAGTCATGATGACGAACAGGTCAGTGTGAGAAAATTGCCTATGCGGTATAATCTTAAAGGAGAGAAAAGCAAATCTAACGTAACTTATGAAAGTGTCATCTTCAAATAGGGGATTGTGTGTCCAACTCCCCTCTAGCAATATGATTGTTAGGCGAATTAGGAGACAAAATTTGTTTGTTAGCTGAAAAGGAGGGGGTATAGGAGTGAACCATCTATTATTTATATACACATACAAATCTACAATCTATCATGTGCTCTCATCTCACTGTGTCGTGTCTATTTAATTTTTTCTAATTGTTTAGGGCCCTTTACTACCTCCAACTTCCTATCTTTGAGAGTACACATCCTACCTGGTACTCAGTCCAAGATACTCTTAACTGAATCTTGGTAATGCTCCGCTTTGTCGAAGATGCCAAGTTAGTTCCATAACACCCTCTATGCTTAAAGCCGCTCACAACTTGATACCTTATATAATTCCAAGGACTTAACTGAGTTTGCGTATATTCCTTAGGCACCTTTTGTGATCAACCCATGCAATCCTCCATCTTTAAATTTCACACGTATACTTAAAATTATCCACTTTTTCCCACACTATGTCATCGATTTCTTTGGTACTTATTTCAATTCCAGAAGTAGTATGAATTTATTTTATATTGATTGACCACTCATTAATATGTAGAATCAAATTTTATTTCTACATCTTTCCGAATTATTTATTGCAAATCGCCCAGATTTTCACCAATTACATCTTATCTTTTACCCTAGGGTTCTATGCCCAAGTTCTGTCTACTTGAGACAATCACTTAAGCTATATTCTATAATTCCTCTATTGTCAATAGAAACAATCGTCACATACAATTGCTACCATAAACAGTTAAAGATTAATAATGAGACAAATAAGATTGATTTTTCATGTATTACTAATCTTTTTATAAAACATTATTGATTGATGCAATAAAAAGGAAAACAATAATTAATATTAAGATAAAATGATAAATAGAATTTTTTTTATCAGATTTTATTTATTATACTTCTTTATTTTTATTTTATTATCTCATTTATTCTCTTTCTCCATTTTCTCTTTCTATTTTCCTTTCTCTCTACGCTTCCCTTTCTTACTTTCTCGCTTCTGTCTCTATCTCATTTCTCTCTTCTTTCTCTCTCTTTTTTCTGCCTCATCTCTCTCTATCTCATTTCTCTCTTCTTTCTCTCTTTTTTTCTCCCTCATCTCTCTTTCTCTTTCTCTCTCTTATCCCTTTTTTCTTTTTTTATCTTTCTCTCTCTCTCTCTCTTCTTTTTATTCTCACTCCCTCTCTCTTCTCTCTCTCTCTCTTATTTCTCCTCTCTCTCTCTCTCTCTCTCCTTTCTTTCTCCTATCTCTCTTCTGTAACTTTAGGCATTATTTCCTAATTTCCCAACAATGTTTTGCTTCCCATATTGCAATTTACTAATTTATAATGGATTTAAACTTCAAAATTTGAATTTCAACCCTTTTCCAGCACCTATAATAATTTCATATCATTCCCAATTTCTTTCTTTTCAGAATTGCATTCAGTGTTTAAAGGAATTCCCTTAAGTTCCTCGTTTGAACTCTATATTAATAACCTATTACACGAGTAATGGTTATAAGGAAAGGAAAAATTTGAATTCGATCTTTCGTTTAAGTTTTGCATAAATTTTTTTTTCAAAATCCTATTTCCAATTTGCAGTAACATTCCTCACCTCATTTTCCTATTCTAATTGAATTCTGTTTGGCAGAATTCTCCTTCTAACCCAAAATTGCCAAGAACAAGAGGCTAGCCAATAGGGTAGGAAGCAAAATCAAATTACACTATTCAAGCTGAATTCTTATCAATTTAGAATGCTAAAACAAAATTAACATAATCCAAAAGCTTCTAACATAGGTAAAATGAAGAAAAAAGGCTCATCATACCAATTTTGAGCTTTTTCGGAGAAGGAATTCATGTTTTTCGACGAGGTGCGGTTCTTGGCTTTTACTACTCTGTTGGTTCTAATTTTAGGACGAAAAAAATGTTGAACTATTTCCAAACGAGTATGTGAATCAAATGAGATCAAAGGAGTTCAATTCGTGAGTGAATTCGCGATTTTCGTGTTCGTCATCTTAAGCTTCCTTTGTCCATGGCTCTTCCGATTATATATGGTTTTAGCGCCTCTTTTTTGGCTTATCAAATTCGTAGGGCATGGATGATGGTGGTTGTAGTAGAGTAGCTCCAGATGACAGGCAAGGCAGTGTGTAGAGGTCCCCAGCTTAAGGAAGAAGAAGTTGTGTCACTCTTTCCATGACGGTTTCAATGCTTTGATTATAAAACAAATAGAATAAAAGGTGATAGAATATCACCGAATGTACTTTAGCTTAGCGATTAAGACGCTGAGCTCAGAGTGTCAAGTCCCCTCCTCGAGCCGGCTTAAGGCACTTTTTGGTTTTTGCTGATTTATTCCACTTGTTTTGTAACTACTTAATAAAGGTAAAATGCGCTCCTCCTTATACACGTGTGACATGCCAACTCAGTTGGCAACGTGCCTCTCCTTTTCTCCTAAGGCCTGGGTTCGAACCTCGACCTATGTTTTTTTTTTCCAATTTTTTTTTCTTTTTATATTTTAAAAATTAATATTTTTGGTTTTTAATTTTTTCTAAAAATTCTATAAATCCATTTATATTTT